>JANHGO010004226.1:0-25412 GCA_024606505.1 Aquila spilogaster | reverse complement strand
ATCATCTGTTTCCTCCTGGCCTGTGGTTATACGAGGACCGACAAAATGGTTAAAGTGAGGGTCACATTTTATTATGCGGCCCTAGCGTTATTTATATTGACACGAATCAGATGAACACATTTCACACCACTAACAAGATGCACTTCTTAAACAACTATTTTATTTAGAAACTAAGCATTGAAGGTGGTGAGGAACACAATAGGATCTTAAGCAACTGTTTGAGACTTCTTCACATCTGGCTGTATCCATATTCTCTATCCATATCCTCAGCTGTCTCAAATTAAATGGACACACTCATGCAAGTTAAGCCTGCTACTACATACAGGTCTTCATTAACTCCATGAACACATCCACAACAAATGTATAAAATGGCTGTTAATCAGTATTCCTAGATTACACAAAAGCCATGTGCCCCTCTACATCACAATATTATCAAGCTCTACCAATTTGCTGAATTTCCTCTCAGTTGAATACTCAGTTGTTAATTATTCACTGAAACCTCCGAATCTCATGACCACGTGCTCAGAAGCCCCAAAAAACCTTGCCCCAAACCTTCATTCTAACTCTTTCAGTTATTTAATTTATCACCTTCTGCTCTGAGTGAAACTACTTTGGGACTCGGTTCCCGGCAACGATATCTTAGACTTGTTTCACTTCTGTGGCAGCACAATTATTCTTTTAGATTAAGATTTAATCATGGGATACTAATGCAAAAACAATGGGGAAAAAAGCATCTCCTTTAGGAGAATGTGTCTTGGAACATCTCAGGCCTCCCTGGTGCAATTGTCAATGTCCATGACTAGACCAGTGCAGATGCCTGCTTTGACCATATTTTAAATTTAAAGCAGTGAATCTCCAGACACACTTCACTGCCTTACTCCTGGGAGCACATCATAACAAATGAGTTGATAATTTGTCCAACTTTGTCTAGTGTTTGAGCAATAGATAGGATGTTTTTTTTGCATTTTTAAGAAAATTCTTCCCAAAGAAAGGGGGGGCATAAGGGAATCACACTGTGTTTTATCAGACATTCTTTCAACAATTAATAAGTACTAAATATTGTCATGAAAGTTTATACAACATTGTGAAGATTTCCTCCCCTCAAATTCATAGGTAGAATGTCTACGTTGTTTTCAAAGCTGGTGATACATTAAAAATTACTTCTTGTCCATGCATCTGGACACCACATAATCATTAAGGTCCTGCAAATATGGCTCTCTAGGGCCCCCACATCCACCTTCTCCTGTACATGAACCTTGCATCAAGTCTTTTGCATGCAGCAATATTAGATACTAGTTCCAAGCACTACAGACATGTCAAAATATCTTTTAAAGAGGTTGTACCCCAGTGTCCCAATTTGTTGCAAAAGCCTCAGGTAAAACCTGAGATTTCAAGCAATTAAATTACACTTGTAACAATGTAGACATAACAAACATTTCTTGCAAAAGTTTTCTGAACCACATGAATGTGTTTCCTTTCTTCTCAAATATGTCTTGTTATGCTAAATAACATGTTAATATTAATGAAACAACAGACTCCTCAAAAAATGGATAAATGTATCTAAGACAAAGTGGCACATGAGACCTGCACTTTTTTTCCTAAGAATGCACTGAAGTATGGCTCTATTACTCACCTCAATTTTATCTGTTTTTGCATCTCCCCAGTAAAGCTTGTCTTTTTCAAGATCCAGTGCCAAGCCATTAGGCCAACCTAGGGACGTATTCACCAGAACTCGCCTTTCTGAGCCGTCCAAATAAGCACATTCTATCTTCGGACTTTCACCCCAGTCTGTCCAATACATGTAGCTATGAAAAAAACAGAGGGGAAACACTCAATGCACTAACATGCAAGACCAAAAACTGTCAAAATCTGTCCCGCTTTTGAAAGAACTTACTAACTTTCTGCTTCCCCAACTGCAGCAAACAAGCCAACTGGAACTGTAATCAGTGATGACAATGTAAGTTTCAGCATTAAATAAATTAAACTATTGAAAATGTGTAGTGGCCTAATTCTTTCATAGTTACGATAACACCGAAGATGCAGAGAAAAGAAAATTCAACCAAACACACAATGTATATGTTCATTGAAGAACACTATATTTAGAAGTCACCTTTTATATACACAGTATTAAAGGGACAAAGCAAGGGAAAGCCAGTTATTTCTAGAACATTTGACAAATAATACACACATCATCTTGCAATTTGCAGATTTTCAGTTTCAGGAGACCATAAACTGGATCCAATCCTATCACAGGGCTATCAATAAACACAAAACTTACCCCATTACAGGATTGAGCACTATTGCTCGAGGTTCATCTAGGTTTTCTGAGATAAGGATCTTTCTTGATGTCCCATTCAACCGGGTCACTTCAATGCGGTCTGTTCCAGTATCAGTCCAGTACAGGTTCCTCGCTACCCAATCCACAGCAATACCATCTGGATGGTTGATTTCTGTGGTTACCAGAGTCTGTGCTCCAGAGCCATCAAGGTAGGCTCGACGAACTGCCCGGACATCATCATCAGTCCAGTAGATGTAGCCTTCTACGGGATCGTAGTCTATGGCAATTGCATGTCTGATATTGTCTATCTGCAGAATAATGTCAGTGAAATCTGGCATGTCCAGGGAAATCCTCCTCAAGTCAGTCCTTCTAGCAAGCAGCAAGACTTCTTCAGCACCTGGAGAGAAAACCATTCATGGTATCATTTCCTTTGCTATTGATGTGAACACTTCAATACAGCACAGAAGGCTGTGAACTGCCACTGTCACTATAATAAGAAGATATTTCCCTAAAATAAGGACAAACTTTCACTGAAAATATAGACTTGTCTGAGCAGGGAGTTATTCCTAATCAGTTCTTCTCAACTAGCTACTTGGGCTGGCACTCTTATTTCACAATGGCAGCATCTTTCTCCCGGCTCCTAAACTAATAAGGAACATAGCAATCTCTATCCAGAATCTTAAAAAAATAAATAATTAATTTGGTGTGGGTACGTCCAAATATTTCATCACGTTACAGAATTCCTCAGCTCAGCCAAACTTCCCACTAGCTGTATCAGTGCATTAGATGTGGTTTTCACACACAAGCCCTACATAATAAATGACAAGGGCTAATGGAAAACTTGAGTATTTGTAAAGAAATTACATTAATTATTTGCTCCAGACAGCCCAACAAGAAAGCAAGTCACAACTACAGCAAGTATTTCTCATCTGGCCAAAGTTGATGCAAAACTAAATTCTAAGGCAATAGGGTTGTTGATCTTTTCTGTATTCTTCCTTCCCACTGTGAAGTTTCACTGCTTGTGGAAAGGGTGTCCAACAACAACCTGGAGCACATTTCAAAGACAAATGGCACTGTCAGTGTCGCCTTTCTGGCAACTTTTTATCAGTACAAAAACAGGACACACAGTGAACCATCCAGTTGCTTAACACAGCTTCCCCACATTCACCCATGCATGCTTCAGCACAAAAAGAGCAATACAAGTATGTGCCTTTTTCCTACTCTGTTACTAAAGCGATGCCGTATAGTTTGAAAACTGACAAGGAGTTTTTATCATTTAGCAACACTCCAAAACTGGAAACCAGAACAAAAGTAACTTGTCACATTTCATCCAGACCAGCAAACAGCAGCAGGAGGTGGTAACTTCCAGTTCCCACCAACACCGCAATTTGAATCAATATGGCCAACACAGGACATATCTTTTGAGACCACTGAGAATAACAGAAATTCAAATCCTCATGAGAATATTCTTCTAGAAATAATTCACACCTAGGCATGCATATGGAGTTCTGGAGACTCAGAAGTTGAATCAATTGCACATCAAAACCAAATTCACATTTGCTTTGGGAGCTGGACTGTGCTGCTATTTGCTTTTTGGGTTTGGAAATCAGAGCTTCGTCTCCAAATAAGATCTCAGAAGCTCTGGAAAAAAAAACAGTGCTCAAGCTGCAAGTGTATAATAAAAGGCAAGGATCTAGAGAAGCAGTGTTGTAACATCACCAGAACAAGTTTGCTACACAGCACGAAGGACATAGTTTGATGTGCCCTTTCAACTACCTCAAGTTACCGCAGCTCCTAGATTAAGTGGTGCTGCCCTTCTCTTTGCCATGGGCTGCTTGTTCTCACTTCTGTATCACTCATTCTCACATGCAAGCACAGCATGGCTGTGTGTTGCAAACCACACTAAAGAGGTGATCCAAACAAAAACTAACAGAAATAAAGCCATCAGCCTAAGTTAACAACTAGACTGGTTCACTGCAGAGCTCCACAAACACTTGTGCTGTCACGGGGAGGGACTCCAGCAAGAATGCTTCTTCCAGTCAGCGTTAGCTGACAAGGTTTGATAACTACAGCATCAGCTGCACGAACAAACTTTGAGGGAAGGCTTGGGTAGAAGGAAAGCAACAATAACTCAGAGCTCAAAAACCACGTGGAGAAAAGGGAGGAGGGAAAGCCCATATATTCTTGACAGCAAAGCAAGAGTGATGTTTACCATCAAATTTCCTTAATACAGATTTTTCTAACTTCACAGGTTGCAAAATAAAAAGAGGTTTGCAGGAAGAGTGTTTCTTACGCTTGAAACTTCTGCTCGCTTCCCTAGACACAGCAAAACTAGTAACCTGTTGCCCAAGTTGAGAAGGGAATAGCCCCAGCTGACCAGACAACTTACAATGCTTCCTTCCTCCATTGCCCCCTTAAGTAAGCATGGCAACAGGTTTTCATTTTTTCAAGTTTCCTTGCTGTTAAGGGAACAACATGCATCAGCAATCCTTAGAAGGCACTGCTAACAAAAGTATTCATTTTCAAAAGCTTTATGAATCTCCAGGATTTTAGCACCTTTACTACATAAAAATAATGGGATACCTAAAACAGAATTTGATATTTTATATTATGCTTAAAAATGTTGGTTTACTTCCTGAACAGTGAAAAAAAAAATAAAATCAATCAACTGTTTTCTTAAAAAAGACCATGGTGGACAGAAGTCCAATATACAGCTTATACCTCCTCTTCTACCATGCTTCTTGGCTAGATGTGTATTGCAACATATCACCTCTGAAAGATTAACTACATATAATGGCAAACAGTGTGCGCGAAAGGTGACACTATCAACTACTTCACTGTAACTACTTCACAGTACATCAAATGCAAGACAGTTCCCAGACAGCTATTTTAAAAAGCTATCTGGGAACAAAAGCAGTCCATAGTCTGTGATGCTGTTCCTGCTCTCTACATAAAGGATTACCCCAGGAACAGTAGTCTTGGGGCTATGCTGACATCTCTGGATTAGAAAACAGGTCAAAACCAAAACAATATGGAGAGAATCAACTTTAAGCAGAAAGGGAGGATTTTCAAAATAGTAAAAGGGCTGTATTCAAACCTGATCTACGCAGTGTTAAATACGGTATTTTTATGGACACTGTTCCAATAGAAAGGCTTTTAGATCTCTTTTGTTTCATTAACTTATTTGTGTTGACATTTTGTTAGAAGTACTTAACTGGTATCAAGTCCCATGTTGCGAAGTATTAAGCATACTTTTTTTTTTCCCTGACATTACCATCTCCAAAGAACTTACAGTGTCACCAGACACTGGTTTGTCCAGAGCATGTTAGCTTGACAACAGCAGAAATGAAAAGGCACCCAGGTCATATTAATATATGGATCAATATTACCTCCATATTACCTCCAACAGTACAAATTGTCCACCACCTTTAGTCTCTTTACAGGTAAAATTTCCAAAAGGTCCTATTTCTTAATACATTTAAACACACAGAAAACATTTGATTTTCTAATACAAATGAAAATTACAGCTTAATAGCCAAAGGGGGGGCGGGGGGGAATCACTGTTAGAGAGAGCATCTGCAAACCAGGACACTGATCTGCAACTGCAGAGGTCAGGGAGCAAGCTACAACAGCATAGCAACTACAGCAGAAACAAATACCTCACGTAACAAAGTTTTGTCTTGCTTCTGTGTTTCTGAAATATTTCACTTGTGGGAGTCAAAATAAAACCTCCTGTTCAGTGTAAGTCAAGTAAAAATTCAGGCCTCAAAACTCAACATGGAAAGGGGGATGTACCAGGTCATCCAAGTGCTCTACAAACACAGAAGATCTTTAAATTATATATTAATTTTAAATTATTTTAGCTCAACTGTCAAAAAATGAGCAGCACTGCAGCTGTTCATCCACCCCACAGCGCTCAGTTTCATATCCACCTTAACTTCTGAACTTCTACTATATTAATGTGTCTGCAATCATAATCTTAATATTAAAGTACAAGTAGTGTGAAGCAGAAGAGCATCAAACACATGCCTAGCAACTGATAACACAGCAATTACCAATATTACATGTATTTCTAAGACAACTAACATTACAAGCATCATTGCATGGGAACAGACAGATAAGAATCAAATGCATGTGTTTTGCTTCTTCACACAACTGACTGCAGCTTCACCGTGGTTCACTGTGAACAAGGCCAGAGTTGAACGTACCAGAGGAAGGAACTGGCAGTCTAACGCCCAGATTATGCCTAAAGGTGCTGGCTAGACAACAGGCTGAAAGACACTGTTAATACTCCCCTAAAATTCACAAGTAATACCAAAACAGTCTTCAGTTCTTCACAGCAGCAATAACTGGACTCGATTTTATCTCATCCAGCTCTCATATACTCACCGCTGCAAATGATCACACATTCACATGCATACAAAATAATATTTTGATCAGGAACAGGACAGCCAGGACCCCTTGAATTACATAATGACTACAACCTTCTTGCAAAGGGAAGAAAACAATCCTGTTTCTGACATATTCAGCTGCTCTGGCTTTTTCTGCAGGCGAACACTACTGTAGAAATATTCTCAACCTCAGTTCTGTCCCACGGACATACACAGCTAAAAACGAACAAGGAGAAGAAAACTTTTCTCTGCTGACCTAGCAGACCAGAAAAAAAAAATCTTCAGTTGACAACTGGGACAGTTTATTGGTAGTTGAACTGAATACTCCTTGGGAAATTCTTCTAATTTCTAACACACTTCTAACTGAGACTTAAGAAATAATAAGGGGAATGAGCTACTTGGCCAATTTGAAGTTCTGGCTGCTTGGCAATTTCTACTGTAGGGATGCCTAAAATTAAATTATTACACAACAAGAACTTGACAGACACGCATTTACATCCTTGGACATTTTAAAAAACACATGAACAGAGAAAATGTTATCACAGCATATCTCACTACGATCCGCCCCCTCCTTGAAAGTTGGTAAAAGATTGTTATCATGGGTAATTTTTGATAGGTGCAAAAATCCTGGCTTTTATTACAATGCAGTTTAAAATCACAGTGTTGGTTATAACCGTATTTGACTCTATTAACAAATTTCTGCTACAGAAAAAAGAGTTGGCAGTAGGCTCTGAGCACCTCACTAAAAGATGAGAACCTGACATTGGTTCTCTCTAAAAACCTGGACAAACATGCTTGTCTGGCTCATTAGTTTTATCTGTATCATGGAGGTATTTTGATTATTAATGTTGGTAGGAATGTTTTCAGGGCTACAGAAGTGTTATGCTGTGACTTGCCTAGTGTTATCCTAGATATACTAGAACCTGCCTAATAAATTACAGCTAGCTATTTACCTAGTGCTAAAGTGCTATGGCATTTATTTAATTAAATTCATCTTCAAAAACCTTCCTCACCGCAGTCACTTTTGTAACCACATGATTAAGAGATTCCCAGCAGAATTGCTAACTGTTATAACATGGTCATATATAACACCATACAATGAACAAAAGCCTTTTTTGGGGGGAGCGGGGAATGCAAGCTATACCAACATCACAACTGCAGCGACCAAACACTTCAGCAGAAGTTTATGTAATGTCCTCTGTGCAAATCATAGATCAGAAAAACAGAAGGAATTAGGTCACTCTAAAGTTTCCATTTAGAAAGCATTTCAAAAGACCCAAGTTCAAATTGTTGTTTTATTTTTCCAACTGGTTTAAACTTTGAACTGGTTGTTGTTTTTTTTTTCTCTAGTCTTTTTTTATTCAGCAAAAGCTTTCTGCAGACCTTCCACAGAACTTTTCACTAGGTCTCATATCCTTAAAAGCCAATGAACTGTTCTGGTTAACATGCAGAACAGTATCTGAATTTAAAAAACAAACAGAACAGAAAACAAAATAATACCATTCAAGGCAGTCATTCTCACTCCCTGAAGACTATATTCTCCCTTTGCAATCCAGAAATCCTATAGAAACAGGTTAAGAGACTTTTTTTTTTGCTTGTACATGTGATGCTTTCCTCCCATACCCACTGATCAATTATTTTTAATATCTATGCTAGGTAAAGTGTTTGCTTTGATTTCGTCGGTTTGTGCTCTTGTTATTAAAAATTCATGCTTCAGTGCTAGAAATGGCAACTGTATTCTATTTGCAAAATTAACTGCAATCAGAGCTGACAGCAGCGAAGCAGGCCATCTCACCAGCTTAACAAGAGAGCCTTTTTTATTCTTCCCTTGGCACACTTCACATTTGACAAGTGACAAGACATCTATAATACAGTAACAAATGCTCCAATTTATTCACCCAACCTAAACAAATGTAGACTGTGGTGGCTGCCTCTGCTAATCTATGCCAGAAAACACCATGCTATTCCTTTCCCATTTGTCTCTCTGCTAATTAGGTTAGAACAATGCTCCATTGTGGGACTCTTCCCCCAGTTTTATGTACGTCCATGCGCATGCATCTGCACGTACAGACGCAGTCTATTTACAGGCAACTTTGGAAATCTCTGTATTTGTGGTGAAAAAAATCAGATAAACTCTAACAACCAGAAAGCTTTTAGCTCTTCTCTGAAGAACAAAATGGTAAGTGCATTTTAAAAAGTGCATTAGAAGTACTTTGACTGCAGGCAACTCTTTTACAAGCTCTTTGAGTACAGCTACCTCAGCACTCTTGATAAACTAAGAAGATTTATCAGAAAAGCAAGGGATTTTGCTAGTTGCTGTAATACAGTGAATTACCTGGCAAAGTTTCAGTGTATGGCAAAAAGGAGTGGGGGGGTGCAGAACATAGGGGTGGGAGAAAACTTCATTATTCTGCATGGAGTGTATGAAAATAGGTATCGTTCCCATGCTGTTTAATAAGCTTGCCAATATTCAAAACAATTACAACATTAGCATTGGCTGCTCTTCACACCACAGGAATAATGATGTAATGAAACTCATTATAAGAGGTTTAAATCAACAACACCATGTAAAATCCCATTCCTGCTATTCAACTTCCACAGAAAATAAAAATATTTAAGGAGTTGAAACAAACTTTGGTAATACCTAGAAACAAATGGAAATTCTTTTTATATATTCTCCTTGGGTACATTAAAAGGGCTCGTTGCAACATGAACAGCACTACACATCCCAGTTCAGGTCTGTATTTATCTTCCAGTCTGAGAGGAAGAGAACACTGCTTCATACAGTGTGATGGCGGTGGGCTGGGAAAAACTGGTGATGTAGTCTCCTACCTGACACTGCGGACTGGGGAGAGCGTGCAACGCACATCATATTTCCCAATTTAAAACCAAGAGTTGCGTGCGGTGGGAATACGTAACCAACAAAATAGAAACAGGAAAGGTTTCTTTGAAAGAATGTTTTGAGTGCCCAAATTCAGACAGGACTTGATTTAATTGAAAGGTAAGTAGGCATAAGGAAAACTAACACTTATGACAAAGAAAGGAAATACCAGAGCACTCACGTAACTCATAAATTACATCATATCTGTCTGCATGTTACAGTGAAAAGCTATTGTCTACTGTTCCTTCCATTATCGCAGTAGCAGACTTCTAACAGTTACTTTGCCTGAACCAGGAAAAAAACCCCTACAGTTCAGGGTTTTGACACATTTATACAGCCACTAAAAAAACTCCCACAAACAGAATATTAATTAAACTGTACAGCTGATAAAATCATTAGCATGAAACAGCTAAGACAAAAGTAATGTTTCTTCCAGACAAAGCCATTTCAAGACAGAAGTCACAGTTACCCTACTCTAATTTAGGACTGAGCTTCTGTGAGACACCTCAAGTTTGTACATACCCAGTGCTACACTTGCGAGCACAAAGCTTTGTAAAGTTACTACTAGCAGAGGAGTAGATAACTCTTACGAAGACTTACTCGAAATAGCATAACAGTCATAACTGCATTGGTAGTAACCAGAATCAAAGATAAGAACAATTGTCTGGCTACCGCTGTACCAAGCAAAGAATCTGCCTTTATACAGAGGTTTCATCCAAAGACCTCAAAGCACTGGAACAACTAAGTCTCACCTCCCCACCCTGAGGTCTGTCTATACTACATGTGCTTTAAAGAAAGAGAACAGAAAGTTGGAAAAGTTAAGTGGTAAATCTGAATGTTAGCTTACAGATACCATAGTCCCAGCTTCTACTTTTTATTAACAAAAAAATTTAACATCCCTTTGCACAGAACTCTTAATAACAGTTCATTGCAAGCCATAGGAAAAAGGATGGGCCAAGAAAAAGTCTGTCAGAAATCCCCACTGCTAGAAAAAGGGTACAGTCTTTGGATTCTGGCATTTCCTTGCAAAGCACGGTTTTAAAGTTTAAATGCACCTATTCTCTGCTGGAGATACACAACCCCACTGGCTCAGAGCAAGGAATCACTGAATTTAGAGGTGACAGCTATTGAACCACCTAGTTTCTGCTAAACAGAGTTTTGGCAGTGACACCTTCAAATACACACAGATGATGATCAAAAATTCATTATAACCCAACAAGATAAATAAATAACATTAAAAAAAAATACTGAAATACACTTACAATAGTTTTTCTACCATCCCACTTCTGTTGAGTTCTAATTGCAGACATTTCTCACTCACCAAGAGACCTTGAGCATACTAGTTCCTCTGCACTGCTGTCCTTCTTTACACAAACAGAAATACTTTACATCCCACAGGCCCTCTCTGAGGCTCATAGCTGTATAATGCTTTGAAGTTTAAGAGTTATTCATTATGTTCCAAGTATGATGGAGCCACAGAAAATTCAATTCCAAGCAAACACAATCATCTGTCAAAGGGTAAACATCATGGAAAAAAGTTATAAACAGCTATAAATTAGGGCTTGCAAATCTAGGGAGCATCTCAACCTCACTGTTACTACATAGATGCAGTAAAATAGAGCTTGGCCACCCAATTTTTGAAGAGGCAGTCAAGCTACAGCAGCTTAACAACTTATCACTGGGTCTTAGTAACTTTCCATGTGTATGTACCTAGCCCATGGTGAACACAAGATAACAAAGTTTACACATAAACCTTTTCAGTGCAGACGCAGGGTGTGGTTCTCCTGCAGCGTAAAACCAGAATCAATCCAGAGGCTCAATAGCGCTGAAAAGGGAGAGTGTTGCTTCTTACTTTATACACACATACACACAAAGAAAACCCCCATAACCACACACAAAATGAGGTGGTTACCATCTCTAACTAGGCAGTGTTTTAGAGTCCTGGAAAGTAGTCATCAATCTGAAACATGCACCAAAGCCCAAAATGAGAGTTTCATTCACTAGCCCAGCAAAACCACTGACAACAGAGCTAGAAGATGATATGGCAGACCTTCCAGAATGCTCCTCACTCCCTCCAGGTTTCTTCCTTACAGCATGTTTCTAATGGCTTTTATCCAACGAAATTATAAAGAAGGCCATTTCCATATGAGGCTATTTCATTTTGCTGCTACACAAAGTACTCCCCATTTAGGAGGATAAAAGCTGCTATGAATAGAAAGTAATACAATTTTTTCATACAGATCAAATAAAATCATAAACATAACGTACTAACAAAAGCAAGGGGAAAACATATTCAAAACAAACAAGACCTACATGTGAATAAAAGAAAAAAAAACACTCATGAGGTTTTTATGAAATAGAGTAGAAATAAAAGAGGTAACCTCTAGATTTCCTAGACTGTCAGGTACCCATTGCTGGACAGTTTCTACAACTGTTTCTACAACCCCTTCCGGTGTATTGCAAAGGTATCTCAGTGAAATATAGTTCCACATAATACTATTTCTTACTGAGTAAATAACATCCTAGCCCATTGTTTTAGTGCTAAAGACTCAATAGGATGTGTTTGGAGTAAGTAATGTAACACAGGTCCAGATGCAGCAAGTGAAATGCTATTTCCTCATTCAACCCACTGCATCTCATTTTCATAGCCTGGAATCTGGATAATTTTCCAGCTTGCAGGAACCACCGTAGACTACTTGTACATTTGATATCCAAACTTTCCCTCTCATCTGGCACAAAACACCCAGAGGTCCTTTCAGTAGATCATCTGCTGGCTGAAGAGAAGACACTGCTATGATCAGTGAACTAATGTGGCTGCAGGCATTAAGGGACATGCCAACTACACAAATCCCTCCTTCAGAGAAGGATCACAGTAATCTTTAAGAAGCCCATCTCAGCCTAACAAAGGAAAAACATGAGATCGACAATTTCTTGATAAGCGAAAGAAGCGTGATACACCTTGGGGAGTGCAGTAGGGAGAGGGGGAATGAGGAAGAACTTCTGGATAACATCTCCCTATGGCAGTCAGACACAAGGCACAGAACAGAAGACACGTATGAAGTCAAAGCATCTCACAAACCAAAGATCATGGTTTTCCACAGTGCATTTCAATCACAGAGTGAGCAAGGGGGAGAGACAGGCATGCAGGCAGCTGTTAAGGTTCTAGGAAATAAGGGAAAACAGATTTTTCCTTTTGTTTACTTACCTCATGACAAACAGATTAGGACATGAGTGCTCCTTCCCAATACAGCCCCAAATCAATGCCAGAATATAATCAGAGTTTATCTACTGATATACAAGACTTCTCTTCCAGCATCTCCCAAGTGCTATGACTCCTGACAGTTATTTTAGGTTATTCACACAACGATAGCAGAAGCTTTCTCAGGTACTTGAAAGAGCTGATTTACTGCAATTATCCCAAATAACAAATGTCTCCCTAACCCTTCCCTTTCACAAAGAGGCTGTTCATCTCTAATTAGTAGTTGATCTACTTAATCAGAAAGTCTGGATTAGCCCATACTGTTTCTCTTTACTAATCAGGAAGATGCATTAGCAAAGGGACCTTCTTCTCTGGTGGTTAAATCGCATGAGAATAAATACGTTACAATGGAAGTATTTGTCTGCCTGCTTGTCTTGCTTGGAGGCTTAGTTGCCCAAATAACCTGACAATTGCTCAGCCAAGAACTGCAGACACAAAACTTTTGAAACATATGATGTGCACCAAGAAACACAAGGGAGATGAGAAGGGAGTGCCTTAACATTTCTTCCTTCATTACTCTTCTATCTCCTGCACAAAAAAACCAGTCTCAGCCCTGCAGTATTAACCAGCAGGTTCCAAAACCACTGCTTTCTGTTTTGCATTGTGAAGAATGGCACGGAGAAATTCGACACTGGGAATGTTACCCAACCCTGATCAACTGCCTCACCAACAGGATCAAGGATAAATAAGGAAAGGTGACTCTTCAAATGGCTGAAGGTAGCATCTTCTTCTCCAATTACAATTTTTTTTTTCCGGTTTTCACTTGAGAAAACAGAATTTCCTAGTTCATTTGAGAAACTACAGCTGTCATACTACCCCAGCAGAAACCTAGAGCCCCTACCACCATGTGAGACTGACTCAACAGCCAAAGCTCTCCCACTCTGAAGCAAGTAACAGTTGCCTTCAACTGGAGAAATGTGTCTCTGATCAGCTGAGGTCAACATGCCATATGTCACAAATGACCACTTACATTCTGACATATCAGGGATAAGATTACTGCTAAAGCAGCTGGCTAGACTGAGATACCTTAAAGGAACCAGATTTCTAGAAAGTACTCATCACCCATTTGAGAGGGAGGAACTCTCCTTCTTACTGCTTTAAAACAACTTACCTCCTGCCATTGATTGACTAAAAGAAGGTTCTGAAAATGAGTAACTTTTTTAGTTTGACTCATGTTTAAAGCTAGAGATATGGCAGTGGCTCTTATGCTGGCTTTAAGGAATGTTCACAATGACATACAGTAAGAGTTTAATTTCCACATTTCAAGTAGCGTAAACCCTCTCTTTTGTAAGCGTAGATTTGCCAGGGTAAAGAAGCCACCAACGCAATTGACAATTCAGGTACCTGTTTCAATGTGAAACCTGCCAGCTATGTCAGCAGGCCATTCACGGGTAACCTGTGACATACAGACACTAAAAGTTCCTGCAATTGAGCACTTATAGCACACACTGAGTGTGTACATATATGTATATTTTTAAAAAATTCATACCCTAACTTGTATGCCAATTTACCCCAACACAATAAAGCTGATCGTCCTTTGTTCCAGATGATGTAAAGAATTTAAAATATAAAATAACAACAACAAACACTTTAGGGTTATTAAAGGGCATAAAAAAATATCCAGAGAGGATCTTGGACGCAATCCTTGGTCCCAGGGAAACTTATGGGAACTTTCCTGTGATCTCAGTAGGGCCAGTTTTCACTACCATCATGAAATGGACAAATCATTTTTCAGTGTACTTTATTCAACTTATCAACTCACCTCGACATTACCTCTAGCTTAAGAATGAGAAATTTAAACTTGAAAGGTTTTTTTAAAAATCTCACGTTTATGTATAAATATATATAAAAGCACCTGAGAAGAGGAAACCAGAAAGAAGCAAAAGTCATAGAAAAAAAAGATGTGTTAACAACCAAAATAGTATCATCTATACCTGTAGAGGACCAAGCAGGCACTTGCCATTGTACCGGAGGATTTTCTGTATCTGTATTCAGCTGCAGTATCTAATAGGTCCTGCTCTTTACAGGGATGCAAATAACCAAATTTCCTTTATTTCTGCTCTATACTTCCCCTCTATCAAATCTTAAAGCAAGTCACTAGGTAGGAGTAAATGTAATCCTGGACATTGATCCTTAACATATTAACCAGCTGAACTTTTTTACACGGCATTTAGGAAAAGATCCCTGATAGAAGTAATCTACTATCAAGCATTTTAAGTACAGCATCAAGCTCACAAAGCCGTCTACAGTATAGAGGCATTTACTTTTTCCTAGTTCAGTAATAATAACAAGGTAAGCAGAAGCTAAGGTACCATTACTATGTTGTTGCTTTTGCAGCCAAATTCCTTGTCTTCAGTTACTGCAGAAAATCATTTACGTTTTTATAGCCCTTGCTGGAGATGGTTGTGCTCAGTCTCCTTAGAATCATAGAATATCTCAAGTTGGAAGGGACCCATAAGGATCATCGAGTCCAAATCCCTGTTCCTTGCAGGACTACCTAAAACTAAACCATGTGACTAAGAGCTTTGTCCAGTCGCTCCTTGACTTAGATCTATACTGAGCAATGCTCAGCGTATTAAAGGAACATACTTTACTCGGCACTGCCCTGAGATCCAGGCATCGCTCCTTTGTGCGCCAAGAGCATTTCTCTGAGAGTATGGCAAACTTGGAGGTCATGGACAGAGAAGGGGTATCTCATATAGATGGACATCAAGCTTTTACTGGTGTTAAAGATCAGAGCCTGGATTTAGCACTAGAAGATAGGAGTAGTCTAGCTATGATGAAAGACTGATGACTCGGCCACTAAATGCTTCCCCCTGCCAAATACTTGCTTAGGTTGCACTTGATGTCACATTTGTCATCCATTGTTTGCATGGCATGCAAATACACCAATACCTCAACCACCCATATGCCTTCTTACCAACAGGTCTCTCATCTTGCTTTGAAGTACAAGAAAGGGAAGAGACTCATCATCTTTTCAACACAAATGGAAAGAAAATAAATCAGTGCAAAATTAAATCTCCAAGAGACTTCAGTGTAAACAATGCCTACAGAAACGCACAGAAAGGATTGGGGTTTTCTTGTGGAAGCAAGCACAAAAAGATTCCTCTTACGGGAGACTTAAATTTGGTTGGAGATGAATTTAGATATAACAAGTGTGTATAACACCTAGGAATGTTTGATTTATTAAAAGTACATATGCCACAGGTTGCACAGGAAACACAGAAATCACCCAGCACAGAATGACCAGATAAAATATCATCAGGGAACTTCCATCATATTAGAGAGTATAAAAATACATCAGGGAAAATTAACAGGAGGACTTTACAGAAATGAATAGCTTCTCCTCCAAACTCCAGAGAAGATAAAGAAAACACAGCTACTGTTTGCACAATTGTTATGGGTTAACCCTGGTGGGCAGCTCAGTCCCACCTAGCCACCCACTGGCACCCTGCAGTCGGGCAGGGAGAGAATGGGAAGGGTAAAAGTGAGAAAACTCATGGGTTGAGATAAAGACACTTTAATAGGTAAAGCAAAAGCTGCGCGCACAAGCAAAGCAACATAAGGAATTCATTCACCGCTTCCCGTGGGCAGGCAGGTGTTCAGCTGATTCCAGGAAAGCAGGGCTCCGTCACACCTAACAGCGACTTTATGCCATCACTCCAAATGTCCCCCCTTCCTCCTTCTTTACCCCAGCTTTTACTGCTGAGCATGACGCTGTATGGTATGGAATATCCCTTGGGTCAGTTGGGGTCAGCTGTCCCGGCTGTGTCCCCTCCCGACTTCTGGTGCGCCCCCAGCCTGCTTGCTGGCAGGGCAGGGTGAGAAACAGAGAAGCCTTGACACTGTGCAAGCACTGTGCAGCACTAGCTAAAAAATCCCTGTGTTATCCACACTGTTTTGGTCACAAATCCGAAACAGAGCACCGTACAAACTGCTATGAAGAAAATTAACTCCATCCCAGCCAAAACCAGTGCAGCAATTTTAGTAAAATGGATCAAAACCTAATGATGCCTAGGCCAAGTGAAATTGCTGCAATGAAGTTGCGTTAACAAGTAGAGTAAAATTCTGTAGCTTTTACTGAAATATTTTATCCACATCTTCATGGTTTAATCCAGTTGGCAGCTAAGCACCATGCAGCCGCTTGCTCATTCCCCCCACCCAGTGGGATGGGGAGAGAATAAAAAAAAAGTAGAACTCATGGGTTCAGATAAAGACAGTTTAATAGGACAGAAAAGAAAAAAATTTAATAATAATAATAAACAATAATAATAATAAAAATAATTAGAATATACAAAACAAGTGATGCACAATGCAATTGCTCACTACTCACTGACCGATGCCCTGTTAGTCCCTCAGCAGTGATACACCCCTCCTGGCCAACTCCCCTCAGTTTATATACTGGGCATGACATCACATGGTATGGAATACCTTATTGGCCAGTTTGGGTCAGCTGCCCTGGCTGTGTCCCCTCCCAACTTCTTGTGCCCCTCCAGCCTTCTTGCTGGCAGGGCATGAGAAGCTGAAAAATCCTTGACTTTAGACTAAACACTACTTAGCAACAACTGAAAACATCAGTGTGTTACCAACCTTATTCTCCTACTAAATCCAAAATGTAACACTATACCAGCTACTAGAAAGAAAATTAACTCTATCCCAGCTGAAACCAGGACAATATACTGCAGCAAAACATTGCACATTTAATGTAAAACAAAAATAAAACTGGAAAATAGTTTTTTAAACCTTGGGGTACACAGCTTCCAGAAGCTGCACGGATCTGGACTAATTCTGACATTGTATAGCTCCGAATGCTCTAGCTGAAGTTAAAAAATATACAATAAAAAAGAACATTGGCTGAAGTCCTAGTTTATCCTACTTATTACAGCTCCATAGCCATAGAGCCAAGCCAGTAAAAAATTGGGAGGGCAAGGTGGGGAGTAGTTGAGCTTTCACTCAAAATGTTTTGTGGTATCAGGCATGGACGACCAGTTTGAAAATTCTGTCAAATTAATTTTAGTTCATATACAATTGACTTACTTGGTACCATGATATCAGAAAAGGATGTGCAATGAGAGTAAGATCCTTTGGGAATACAACATTAACAGGCAGAGGGCAGTTAGGAAGACAGAGTGACCACTTACAGGGAAATATATCGACTTCTAAGAAAAAAGATGAGGCTTTTGACATTCTTTTAGAAGGCCTGCAGCAATAGCTGTATGCCAGCAACACTGAATACAGCAGAAAGAAATTATATCTTTTCCAGAAACATAAGAGAAACAGGCTACTGAACGCTGTCTACAGAAACCAGCTCAATCTTGGAAGGATGCATACAGATAGCTACAGATAGTAGCATACAGATAGTGTACAAGAGACTGGGATCAGGGTTTAATCACAATTTGCTGACAAGATACACAACAAACCTCTAGACTTGCGTGAATGTGATTAAACTGAACCACACGGTCAAGTCAAAGAGGAAAGGAAAAAGCAGGGGGAGTCATCCAACATTTTGAGACAGTACCTCCACCTAGCAGAGCAAAACAAACCCGCTCCATGAAAGCGGAACAGGATGGAAAGATTCTGGCTCCATTTTGCCTGGAAATATTCACATTAAGTGGTGCAAATTATACCAAAGGTGCATCAGAGCTGTAGTCAGAAATGGATAAATTCATGTCATTCACTGCGTACCAAAGAAAGCAAGAATGAGAAGCACGAGGAAGGTGAAGCTGCTCAAAGGAGATGGCATGCAGCTATCACCTGAAGACTCTGCCCTGCAAGGTAAGAAAGGTTCAAATGGTTTACTGTTGGAGACATGACACTAGGCACTAATACATCTGTCTTTCTCACAACACTTGAAACCACTACTAGCCCAATAACAGAACTCAATAAATCCTAGGAAGGGAACCTCAGGAGAAGGAACAGCTGCCTGAAAGGAGCCCTCACAGACAAACAAAAGACTCATGAATCAAAGTAATTCTGTTCATAAAATGATAAATTTGATCCTTAAAGAAAGAAAGAAAGAAAGAAAAGCCTCAGGATAGCCCTAAGTCAGCAAGATGACTGAAACAAGGTCCCCAAGCTTTTAAAATTTCCACACTTCTGCTCTGCTTGCTAAACTGGCCTATTTGCTTGTCCATCGCTGATCATATCAAACTTTGCTTCTCTCAAAATATGCACAGAACACACATAATTTTTACTTTGGTCTTAAGACTTTGATTATTTGCATCAGAAAGCATCTAAAGCAAGAAACTGAAGATTAACTAAAGCAGACTTACAATTTTATGACTGCATGAATAAAGAGCTAATTGGGAAGAATTACACATCCCTTTTAAATGACTGCAACCAAACCTTCGCACCTTTGCTCAAGCAGGCTTAGAGAAGACTTTCAAACAAAAAAAGCAAATTAAAAAAACCCAAACAAATACAAAAACCAAGCACAAATCAAGAAAGCCACCTGGTCTAAGAACTGAAGCTCTGTTTTGAAACATGGAATTTCAGAGGTCAGTCATTCCTGGAAGTTACGAGGTAATAAGAGCTACTACTGACTAGGCCATCCTCCACAGGCACTTCAGACTAGAGCCGTCAGGCTCTGATGGGCATTACAAACCGTGACTTCATTATCTTCTATGTAGGCAAGATTGGGTTCAGATACCTACCTAAAATCGTGTATTTGGACACATCCACCAAGACAGCAGTGGTCCAACACAACTTCTTAAGTAATTCCAAAGATCATAGCTTGAATGCTCACTTTGCTAAGAGTACATGGTCAGGTGCAGCTGATTTACTTTCCAAACTTATAACCCCTCTCCTTGTTGATATGGGAACTTCAAGCAAGTCCAGAGCATTTTCACAGTCAACAGAGGAAAACAGACTTAATATCACACATCTGGAGGGAAGCAACACAAAACATCTACCTGCACAAAACCAGTACACATTCCCAGAAAGGAACTTATACTTGATGCCAGTTGCAATCTATCCTTATATTTAATATCAATTATTAGTGATGGATATCTACTGTAGAGCTAATTTTTTTTATTTACTCAGAGCAACTGTTTAGAACCAGAGAGAAAGCAAGAATGAATCGACACCAAAAGCCAAAACTACAAAATAATGAACTATTCTTTTAACACAGACACAATCCTTATAGTTTCAGTATATCAACAGTTATATGTTTAGAAAAAGTGTAAAAATCCAGAGTTTCAATGCATACAGACACAACCCACAGCAAAGCAAATAGTGGCACAGTCTGTCCTTGAATTCATGTTTTCTTAATTACCTAGGCCTATTACCATTGAACACTCTTTGTAAAGAGCTACAGAGCTCTCATACTTGAACATTACCAACAGATGTGTTCTTCAATATCCAAGAGAGCTGAAATCGCCTAAGAGTCTCAGGGCTTTTCTGCACAAGAATACTTTCTGACAGAGCTATACAGTAACATTATATAGTTATACTTGCGCCAATAAACTCCCCATGTGGACACAGATTTTAAGAACAGAATGCTTTTTCCTCGTGCAGACAAATCCCCAGTAGCATTTGTGTAATTCACTTAAAAGCCGCTGATATACCCAACTGACTTTATACTTTTGCACTTTTGCCCAAGCCAATAGGAAACAAAATGGAGAGGTGGTCAACACTGTTGCTTCCATAGTTCCCAATACAACTTTACTACAAAGGACTCGTGCAGAGAACAAAAAGTCAGTTCCTTGCAACCAAGGAGTTAATTAATAAGAGGGGAAAGAGAAGCACATGGATGTTGGCATAAGGCAGACAGGACAACAAAAGATGTGGAGCTTGGGAAAGAAATAATCCATAAAACTGAACCAAAAGGGCACATTCTTATGCAAAACCAGATTTCCTGTTCCCATTCCACTTTTTTGCCCTCCTTTGACTGAACACCCTTGACAGATTGTCTGGCCTGACAATGGAAAGGTGAAAGCACAGTATAAGCAGTCACTCCTGCTTGTGCTATCCGCCAACACGCCAAAAGCAGGCTGACCTTCATTCCCACTGCCAGAAACATAAGGTCAATATGAACATCTAAAAAGGTTGTCCTGAGCATTCAGCAATGTTTTTTTAAAAGCTGTGAAAGGGAAAATTTCCAAAGCTGGAAGGAGGAAAGAGAAAGGTATTTCAGCAGCTGCAAAAACTACCTTATAAGCCTTTCAATTGCAGCAGGATGAGCTAATAAAGCTGGCCCTTAAACCCTGGAGGTTCAGTGTTCAAATTCTGCTTCAAGTTCACAAATGAAAGGAATCTATTATGCTTGCTTTAGTACTCTGAGGAATCAAGCCACATCAGAAAATGACTATACTCTTTGACTAGACTCATTGCAAACGCATCAGAGACAGGCAGCAGAGTGTCTTTTAGTTTGTTGGCAGAACATTCTCCAAAACCTTGCCTCCTAGTGTCCTACCGCCGTATCGGTGTTAAATGCCTGCTTTTGTAAGATGCATTTTTAAAAGAGGCTTCCTGGTCAATGATAAAACCAAGCTTTCAAAATATACCACTAGACTTATTCAACTTAAGGATACAAAAATACGCATCTAGTTACACTTCTCAATTAAAACACAAACTATACCCAGGAAAAAAAAAACTCCCAGTGCAATTTTCTCATAAATCCTTCCCACAGAGCAGCCCAAAGGGAAACAGAGGGTTGATTAATCTTCAGAACCAGCAAAACGGTATTTTAGTTTAAATCTTAATTTTGAATTTTTCAGTACAAATTATTTCATTATAAAACTAATTGAAGCAGGGGCAACTCACTGGTTTATCTCTAAAATACTACATGGGCACGTGGACAAATTTTTGGCACAGTGGTGTGCAGAACATGTCTCAAGCATATTGCTAACTTTAAGATGCAACTGGAGGGCAACAAGTCGGCCACCACTACTGCATCATTGACCACTACTGGACGGGAGTAGAAGGAGCAGAAGTCTGTCCATGGTCTATTGTCTAAATGGAAAGATGTCCTACAATAGCTTACTTCTAATAAAATTCCACAATGGGGTCCACATACTACTTCATTCCTACAGAGAACTGGCAACACAAAATACAGTCAAAAGACACAAAATAAATTACAGTCAAATTCTCCAATTTCTGATGCAAGGGATTACTTTAGTTCATAAAAATCACCGTCTGTGGTAGCCTGGCAGGAGATTTGAGTGTAAAATTTCTGCATCTTCATCAGGATGAGTGACATTTCAGTGTCAGGCAGTTCCTCTCAACTCACTTTTTCAAGGCTCAACTTCTAAGCAGCAAACCCAAAACAACTCAATACTATGACTGTAGAAAAGCCAAGCTCCTACCTGATTTGCATGTCCTGCCATCGTCTTCTAGCTGCACACCAGTGGGACAGGCACAGCTGTAGAAGGGGTCTCTTGGAGACAGCAGGCACAGATGGGAGCAACCACCGTTGTTTTCTTCACATGGAGTGTGAACTTCAAGAAACCAAACAGATTTATTTTCTCCATGAGGAAGAAATTATAGATCCCAAATGACTGGCACAAGCTTTAGTGCTAAAAGACAGAGGAACCACAAAATAAAAGTGTTTGATTCCCCCCTCCCCAGCACCTTGCTTCTAGGGGCACCTAAATTGAGATGCACACAAACACTGGTTTTTAAAGAGCTGACAGCTCAGCACATTCCCACTATACAGTTCTTTCAATGTTTCTAAAGCTGAACACAGCTAAGAGCTTTGGACATCAGTTACTTTGCAGATATCAGGTCTGCTAAGCATCATGAAAATGGAAAACAGGGCTTGGAAGATGGTGATGGTGGGGGGGTAACCAGTTCTATGAAAGAAAGCAAAACATAACAATTTGTACAATTCCTACATTACAGTAGCGTTGCGTGTCAGAAATATCTTTTCCTACTGGAAAGCTTTCACAGCCAGACATATCCCTGAATCACCAGGAAATCCAGAGGAGCAACATGTAAAGTCAGCAATCTTGAAAATGAAAAAAACCAAAAAACCCAAAAAAACTGGGAGGGGATGACGACAGGATGGGGACAGACACACGACAACTGCACACACCTATCTCATTTACATGGGAAAAAAAGTGGCAGCAAGAGATGAAACTGTAACCATAAATAATTATGGAGAATATTGCCAGCTATTAAAAAAAAATAAATTAAATATTGCAAGTTGTGCAAGAGGTCTCCAAAATCAATCCTAGTTTGAATAAGCATCTGAACTGCTTTAATATAAAACCAGAAAATTTGGCTTGTGTTGCTTCCACTGACAGTCAAAAAGAGGTAAAAAAGGGAGAGGAAGGAATCCAAGCCTGATCTTAATGAAGTCAATGGCATCTGAGCTACTTTCAGCATATGCTGTTTCCCTGCGTGCTGTATTTTCTTTGTGACTGGCCCAGAAATACTATGACCCAAGGCTGGGACTTTCCCTGAGCTAAAAGCAATGACAAAAATTCAGCATAGACAAACTCTTATCTGGAGCTGTGAGATAAACCAGGGTGCTGTGCATACCCGACAACCTCAATGAAAACATGTTCCATCACCAAGATGATCTCCAAACTCCTTTTACTTACTTTCTAGCCTGTTTACTGACATACTGTAAACTTTACTGGAATGACAAACGTTATCTTTGGGGAAGCAAACTTTACAGTTGGCGTAAATAAAGCAGCCAGTCCAAATGGCAAGAGTATCTTCCCTAGGCAAGAGATGATTTTTCTCATAGCTACTCAATTATATATGTTTCCACACCATTGCTTTTAAGTCCCATTCTCACAATCCTAAAAAAACCCTAGACCAACTCCCACATGGAATCACAGGCATATACAAAATATATGCAGCCTCATTCAACTCTCGATTCTCTACACCTGCCTTCCTTTGAAGTAGGATCATGCATAAAGGAAAAAATAGAGGCACATATATGTTTTATTACAAAAGCTCAGAACTAAATCCCTTCCATACCAAAGCATTCATAAACTATTTGTTACATATTGAAGATAAACACGATCAAGTCTAGACTGCAAAAACCAGACTTGCAAGTACCTGAACATTACATATTTTGTGGTAATTCTACTTACTAAAAAAAAGTAATGGTAAACATTTTTTTCAGTTGTCTTTAAAATAATGGTGTTAAACACATGCCAGGTGAGTCTTTATCATTCTCATTCAGATATTCCAAATCAAAAGATGTCACTGAAGTACTCCACTGGATTTTGGATTTTGTCACCAACTGGAATGATAACTGAGCTCATACCAATTCAGGCTGGAATTTTCAAAGAAAGGTACAGGATTTGGGTACTTATACCTTTAACAACAAATCTCCTGACAAGTGTTCACAACCTTACAACTTCACACTAAACCACTTTTATGATTAACGTTTTTCCTGATAGATAAGTAACAGTCATGCAAAAAGTTTCAGGGAAAAGTAAAACATACAGTATGGCTGCCGGTCTGGACTTAAGACCTGGATGTCCATCGGTGAATATAGGGCGGACAATATTTCTCTCCTTTTCTCTCCTGTCCTTTTGTTACAGGCATGAATGGAGCGCGTTTGCCAGTCTGTCCAATACAAAGTGTCTCCAGACAATGTCAGTGCAAAGGGATGAGTAAGACTACCTTCAACAACCTTTTGCCTAGATGAAAGAAAGAGCAAGGATTAAAAATGCATTGCTTCCACTTGTTACCATGCAGAAAAAAAATCTGGTTTTGTAAAAACTCATATAGGAATCGTCTTCTTTTAACGAATTCACTGGACTGAGAGATTCACCCGGTGGTAAAAGTGATAATCAGACTGAAGTATGTAAAACAAGGCTTTGCCCCTTCATAGCAATAAGGACACAAATATACTGGGTTTCATAGTGACACGGTATCTAATTCAGCTCCACACTGACTTCTGAAAGGCCACATTGAAGTTCCTTAACAGGGTTGTGCAGATACCAAAACACACTTGCCTTTTGGAGGAAACACAGGTCCAAAGAGGGCTCCTCCAATCAAAGCATTACTCTTTTTGTCCCCCTATGCAATATATGACATCTTTGCCCAGGACTTGAGTTGCACTCAGTCCTTTCTTGTAGCAGGAAAAGGAAGAAACAACCCAAGAGTCTCTTTAAATTACCTCTCTTAACTTGGTCAACTGCAGAAACAAATGTATTTCAGATTATCTTTTCAAATGTAGAGCAAGGCTCAGTTATATTTTTTCTAAGACTAAATATTTATAACTAATATAAATCAGAAACATTTCAGGTGTTTTTCAATGACCTCATTCAGCCACACCTCTGCTGGGGATGCATATATTTTCACATTGGTTATTAGCTGAACGGAAAGCCACAAAATGCATGATGTTTCCAACTGTCATGGTTAAACCCCAACCAGCAACTAAGCACTACACAGCCGCTCGCCCGCTGTCCCCCCACCCAGTGGGACGCGGGAGAGAATCAGGAAAATTTAAAACTCATGGGTTCAGATAAAGACAGCTTAATAGGACAGAAAGGAAAAAGATAATATCAGTGATAATAATAATAATAAAAATAAAAGAATTGGAATACACAAAACAAGTGATGCACAATGCAATTGCTCACCACTCACCAACCAATGCCCAGTTAGTCCCTCAGCAGCAACACGTCCCCAGTCCAGGCC
>JANHGO010004225.1:0-25419 GCA_024606505.1 Aquila spilogaster | reverse complement strand
TCTTCTGTAAAAGTGTAAAAAAAAAAAGTGAACTTCTAGAATTTACTATTTTCAGCACCGTGCATCTTAATAAGCTATTGCACCAAATACTTGTACATCACATTTGATACTTGTATGCCAAGGTAGATAACAACTGTAAGGTGATACTGTGGTAAAGCAGTACCACTCACTGGCAAAACGTAGATAATGAGTTTCTAGAACAGTTACACAATAGAATCTATGAAACTTTAAGAGAGTTACGTTCTTCCTGGTGGCTTGTTGCACAACTTCACCAAATTGGAGACAGAATGAAAATTACATTTTCTGTTATTACAGAACACATTGAATTTTTTCATTTTTTCTTCCCTGAAGAATTTAGAATATGTCTCCCTGGAAAAAAATGAGTTAGAAAGGATAACTAATTACTCTGACAGTAAGTGCTAACTTTCAGATTGAGATCTAGAGCCCCTCCTTTAGCCTTGAAAAGAATATTGTATCCACACAAATTTTCCTACAAGTTCTTCTGGAGTGTCTGTAACTATGATATCAATTAAATAGAAACACTTACTTGAAATAATGCAACTTTGTACTCAGTGGCTTTTTGTGTGTGTGTGTGTGTGTGCACTTTTTTGTTTTGTTCTGTTTTGTTTTTTTGGTGCACAAAATTAGGGACCGAGAAGTGTAACATTAATTTTAGGCTTCCAAACATCAGATGTAAGTAGTTTGCTGTTTGTCTGTATGCTTATTGATTCTGCAAATGAGACTAAGCGCATCACAACAGCACTTGAAAAATGAAAAACACAAGCTTAAGATGCTTTAGACTTTTTTTTTTTTAAGTAAACTCAGTAATTCTGAACTCCTGAACTCTGACAAAATGAATAACAGTTCAGTTCTCAAAAGGCAACATTTAACTACCTTACCCATTAAGTAATATTCTCTTTTCTTTTAGCTTCCCATCTGATTCTTTGTGTACCATCCAGTTTTTGCAGCAAATGAAGCAGGGAGCCCTAAAAATAGCTTACTTCTCTTACATACCCATGACTCACCCAATGGAACAGTGTAAGAAGGAACACGCAATCTTCTTCATAGCACGCAATAAACATGACATGCATTTTTAAAATGAGTTCCCAAAAAAAGAATCAAACAGTCTAACTGTAAGTCTGACATTGATACAAAACAAATTAGAAGTTTCTAAATGAAAACACAACAACAACAAAAACAGAATGACTGAAATATTTTTGCATCATAATTGTCAATTCCTCCAAACTTATCCTCTCCTCTTCCAGTCCCAATTTTTGCTAGAGGATCAAAGACTGATTTGAAGGGTCACTCACCAATAAGCTTCTAAATCAAAGCCTTTCGTCCCTTAGTAATGATGCACAAATAAGAGCAGAAGGGAGGCCAACAAAATGCTCTTCAGAACAGCATTCACAACAGTTACAACACTGAAAGTTGAGGTATTAAAGTATTCCCTATTTCTAACAGGCCATGGCACAGTTTGTCAGCCACTCCAGTGTCTATCCGTGTTAAGTAGTAACACACACCACTGCTACGTTTGCATAACATACAACTGAAAATTTAGAAAACAAAAAACAACCAAACATGATTTAACTTACAGAACAAAAAATGTTTATATGGCTCTATACCTGTCTGCCAAAAGATGCATTCGTGCTGGGACAAAAGGTTTGCTATTTTTTCTTATTTAGGACACCTACTGCAAAGTACCAAAACAAGTTGAAGCCAACCTAGAAAGTCCAGAATCCAGTGAAGATTTACAAATCTTAATCTTCAAGGGCCAGTATGGAAACTGGTAATAGAGTAGCAGCAATGGAAAAACAAGAGAATGTCCAAATTTCATTTATGTTTAGTAGAACATTATGTTAAGTGACAAGGATGTAAAGCTGCAACTTAAGCTCAATGTAGATCATATGGCATAATAAATTCAAGTTCATTCACACTGCAAACTGTACATCTTACATGAGTATGAATGCAAAAAGCTGAACTGAAATGCAGAATGTATCAGGAACCATCTGGTAAAGCTAAGAATAAAGCCTTCGAGTAACCTCCAGCATACATGTAGACTTACAATAGAAACAGTACCATGAGTGAAGATGTACTTGAAGCATTAAAGACTAAAACCATGTTCATTCTTAACTCCACATGACTACTTCTTTACCTGGCAGTAAGACTAAAATCCTACATTAAAGTTGGCTATAGTTCAGTTTCTGTTTCATTACTATACTAAGATCCGTATGAGTACAGTAATACCATGGGTTGTATACAGTGAAAAGGAGTAAAAAGGAGGCACCTGAAAATGAGGTTCCTTGAGTATTCCAACCAATTCCGCAATGTTTTCATCTTTATTTATTAAGGGACTGATGTCTTCAAGAATTTCATTCACCAGCTCCAGGTTGTTGTCACTGACAGCCTCAAGTTTAGAATCTTCTAGTCTCTCGTGAGCCTGTAAGATAAAATAATTCTGTAAGACTATAACGTAATTAAGTTTCAAGTAAACAGTACTTCTAAATTATATACCTTTTTATTAATTTCTTGGTGCATCCTCCAGTGAGAAAACAGGAACAATTACATATAGTCTAATCTGTACATTTTGTCTTCATGTAACTGCTGAAGGATTTTGTGTCCTTAACAATGTGACATGACAAACCTTATAAGCAGCACCTGTCAGATATGCTTGCGTGTCCGTATTTCCTATGGCCTCTGTGCTACATTCACCAAACAGCCCTCTCTGAACAGTATCATGCCTCAGACTTTTTCTGCTTCAGAACCCAGTACAAGAAGACCTTCTAGAAGAGCAAAAAGGGAACTATGCAATTGGCTTGGAAAAATACAGTCTGCATTTGAGAAATGCTTACCTGAGGTTCCTCCTAGTCAAATATATTTGAATGGCAAATTCTAAAAGAAAGTCTGCCTAATTAAAGGGAATTCTGAAAAATAGTCTGCAGAAAAGGAAGCTAACTATGCTGGGCTGCATTAGTAAGAGTCCTGCCAGCAGACTGAAGGATGTGATTCTTCTCCTCTACTCAATGCTGGCAAGGCCACAGCTGGGGTCCCGTGTCCAGTTTTGGGCTGCCCAGAACAGGAGAGATGGAGTTACTGGAGAAAGTTCAGTGAAAGGCCACAAAAATAACAGAACGGAGCATCTGTCCTATGAAGAAAGACAGAGAGCTGGGAACTTTTAGCCTAGGAAAGAAAAGTCTTAAGGGGGATGGCCTCATCCACGTGTACAAATACCCAAGAGTACAAAAAAACGGAATCAGGCTCTTTCCATTGGTGCTCACTCACAGGGTAAGAAGCACTGGGTGCAAACTGAAACAGTTTGAGGAGGTTCTGTCTGAACATTAGGAAGTACTTTCATGTAATGTAGGTGACAGAACATTGGCACAGGTCGTCCAGAATAGTTGTGGAGTCGCCCTCCTCAGAGGTCTTCAAAAGACATCTGGACACAATCCTGGACAAGCAGCTGTATGTGGTCCTGCTTGAGCAAGGGGGGGCTTGGACCACACAACCTCCAGAGACCCCTTCCAACCTCAACTATTCTGCGATTCTGAGACTACTTTTCATCTCTTTCTAGAGCTACTGCTGCAGATAAAATCCTTTCCTAAATACTGCAGGTACTTAAACGCACTGAGAAGTAGGATCTTTGAGCTGCAAAGAGAGACACGTCATAAACACAAATGCTTTATTTATTTGTTATAGAAATCTCTGTATCACAGAATTAGGGAATAAGAGGAAGACCAAAAATAGCTAAGATTCTCAACACATTCTGAATTAAGAGTTATTTAGAACACCGTTGCAACAAGAAGTTAAAGAACAAACAATTCCTGTGGCAGGTGAAAACGCAGAAAATAACATAATTTAAGAGTCCTCCATATACACATCCTGCAAATATAATCTGAAGGTATGTCCACAGATCTACTTCCTTATTAACGCTTTAAAACAGATGTTAAAATAAAATTTTGCTAAGCCTAGAAAACTTTGTTCCCTGAAATCATCTGAGTATTGAATTCTACTGGAGGTAATGGGCTTTAAACTAAATATGGGCAGATTTAGATTAGATATTAGAAATAATCATTTACTCCGAGGGTGGTGAAGCACTGGCACAGGCTGCCCAGAGAAGCTGTGAATGCCCCATCCTTGGAGGTGTTCAAGGCCAGGCTGGAAGGGTCTCTGGGCAACCTGGTCTAGAGGAAGGTGTCTCTGCCACAGCAGGGGGGTTGGAACTAGTTAGTCGTTAAAGCTCCTTCTAACCCACACGATTCTAGGATTCTGTGATTCTAGTAAAGGAAAATAAAAAGGCTTTTTTCATTTCAGACTGGCCAGAAATGTACGTGCACAAATAATCTGACAATCTCAAAGTTCTTTGAGATTCATGATTCTGACAAAACTAGCTCTTCTAATAGAAAAACAAAGCTGATGTATTTTTAGAGACAAATGTATGCATGGAGTTTGTACAAATACACTTCATGAAGTGTGTTATCGTTTTGACCTTGTCTTTATTTAGATCTACTGTCTGGGACGGAAGTTTGAGGTTTAATGCAGAAGCAATCACAAAAAAAAAAAAAAAAAGAGTGTGGTCATGCCATATGGATTCAGTTAAAACTTCTCAGCATTCTAGAGAAAGCAGTTTATAGTTAAGATCATGTCTGTTTCCATTACAAGCACCTTTTTTAATCTAACATCTGCTAGTTAAATGTTATAATTGGACAACTACAGATTCTTGGAAATTACTGGACAACAAATTCTTCTAAGAACAAATTCTTTGCACTGAACATTTTCTTTGTGATAAGTATTATATATGAAGCATGTAACAGATACTACAGTTGGAAACAACTCTAATCAATAAAGTGCTTTAACTTAACTCCAGTAAATTTAGCACACAAATTTTCCCTTCTGCAGTTCTCTCACCAACAGATGAGACACTTCCACTGTTTCTATTTTTACTCCTATGCACTTGCTTCCACTTGTAACCACTGTTCTTGAAAAATGCAATGGTGTGCTCCTCTTGCCTTGTCCAACTTGATCTTTATTTCCCCTGCCCCTGCTCGAGGGATAAACACCATGGATGGCTGTGACGGCTGCATCTGACTTCAGCAGATAACCATTAGCGGCAATCATGATGGGTGAAACCAGTTATGAAGGCTGCATCTGGCTGAGAACGGATCAATGGGAAATAAAACACAATAGCCATGGGCTAATTTGAGCTATCTGCCCACCTAACAACTGTGCTAGCCTATGTTTGACTCAAGCCAAATTTGGAAGAAACGAACATCTGTAGTCGGTACGTAAATATGAGTGAATCAGTCATCTTACCCCATAAATAATGAGCAGCCCAAGATCCTGTTGAGCTCTCCTGCATGGCAGCTGGCTCCATGACAAGATTTGCCCTGAAGTAGGGACAGTTCTTGAGGGTACAGCTGCTGCAGAGACTCCTCATACTTCAACATTGAGAAACTCCTTGCTACTACAAACCCCAGCAAGTGATCAATAGCTTGCTAAGCTTTGTAAGCTTGCTAAGATTATACCATAGATTGATTGTGCACGTACAAACCACTGATCAAGTGTGCGGCTAGAAGTGAATTCAGCCACACTTAGGTTCCTTACCTCTACAGTTCAAAGAGTTTAGAAAACAAGGGGATCCACTCTGAACCTTGTGACTCAATGGAAGGGTCTCTTGGATGAGTGTGCTTAATCTTACCTTCTACCAAGTAAATAATCAAGTGTGGCTTGAAATCTCAAACCTTGTTAAGTCCCTGTTTTATTTAAATCACTATTTTATATCAATACATATATTGCTGCTTCTCTCTTCTGAGTTGTGTTCTATTTGTAACTAACAGTTAAACAAAAGTGAATTCTTACACAAATTCTTATATTTTCCTTTCCAGATTTTTATAGAGCAAAATCTGTAAACAATGATCCTTTAACTTTACAGAGTATTTCCTGGCTGCCCACAGGACATCGCTTCAGATGTTTATTCATATTGAAGAGACAGCTTTATTTCAGTTAACTGTTTTGTCTCATGTAAGGAACTCATTTTTATGGAGAATAAGAAAGAATGCAAGTGCTGTATGATACTGACTGCATTTTCTTATGATAAAATAAGCTACATTTTAACTTCGGGGTCTAAAGAATTTTTGTCAACATCACTTAGATACTTATAAATGAATACTACCATCTACAAATAAAGTAGTCACAAAATGTAAGACCACAACTAAGGTTAGCCCATGTCTGACTGCTGCCAATCAAAGGTCCAACTATTACTCCAAGATCTAGGAAAGGGCTTGGAGAGAATATTTCATTGGGTTGATCAGAAAGTCATTCTGAGCCAAAAAGATGACTTGATTATGCCATGGGGGAAAGAAGATTATTGCTCTCACTTTTCACCTTTGGAAAAAATGCAAGAAGATGAAAGGGATATGGGTTTTGCATACAACAGGGGTCACAAGACTATTAAAAACGAATACCTCTGATTTCAAGTATTTTGATATAATCTTCATAAATAATTTTAACAAATTACTACCAGAGTCTCTGAATTTTACTCCTTTCTCTAGATCTCCCATGTATCAATAAATGACTGTACACAGAAATTATACCAAATATGCTCTGTTTTCAAAAACACCTTCAAGCCTTCTAACAAGACATACCATACATCAAAGCCAAAGTTGACACCTCAATCCATACACAACGTTCATGTAATAGTACCAGTCATAACATTTTCAGATTCTACTCAGAGCAGGAAGTTGAAATACCTTAGCAAGTGACCTTACAATAGGGTTTTCCATGATTCCTTTGAGAAAAATCAGGTCTATTTCCTCAGCGCCTGTCGACGTCGGCAGATCAGTAAGATTATCCAGTACCTGCTGCATGGCTGCTGACAAGAGAAAAAAATGACAAAAACAAAACAAAACAAAACACTAAGTATTGAGCAAAACAGCGTTGGATAAATAGCAAAAAAAAAAAAATCAAGAAAACACCACAGTACTAGAATTAGAGATTTTAAACAGCTAACTACTGAGCGCAAGTGGACAGAATGGATAAACTACTACTCTTTTATTTGAAAGGTGGAAATAAGTTATCAATTCAAATCCTTAGCATCACAATCAACTTAAAGGAATGTTCTGGGCCTGGATTAAACATTAACTACTACTTAAAGACTGAGAAAAATCTCAAGTATAAGCTACAGTAATGGATATGCATAATATCCAAATACAACCAAAGTAACTAACTCATGACTGCTTTGTTTCATCTCTCCTTCAGAGAAAGTTTTCAGCCCTCACACATACACCAAACGATTGTATGTTTTAGAATGCTTCTATAGGCAGATGTCACTGTTCTTGAAATGAATAGAACTTCAATTGTTTTTTTTTAAACCAAAAATGTATTGCTAAGGAAGCTTTTGGCAACACTTGTGTGTACTCCCAGCAGTCATTTACAGCCCCCAGTTCTGACTTACTGCACTCTGGCACTAAGAGTAAGTGCTGGCTCCGCAACACACTGTATCAAGAAGTATATCTTAGAACTTGAAACATAGTGTATTTGCATGGTTTCCTCAGTGGAGATATTCCTGGCTATCAACAACCCCACAGAGAACTACAGTAATTTGGGTTGAAAGGGAACAACAGCGCTCAAGAAAAACTCCATAAATCCTACCATCCCCGCTGTCTCATCTCACAATGTCATTTATGAGGTGACGAGAATTTACTGTATAACCGCATCCTTCAACCCTTTCATTTAAGATAGGATTGAACAAAACAGATCTTTTATGTTTGACGGCAGGGTCGGAACGTTCACTGCAGAGTTCTCATGCATCTGGGTGTACGTGCAGTAGCCCTTTGCAGGCACTTCCTAGGCTAGCTTCAAGCCTGCAGAGATGAGCATATGCAAGCTCAGGCTCAGCACAAAAGGGGACACCACCGAAGAAAGTTACGATGTCCTTCACAAGGTCAGTGGTTCTTTTCATCTTTTCCAACACACAATTAAATACACTCATCTTGTTAGTATTAACTTAGCAGTGAAGAAAACCTACACTGTTCATTTTTTTAACAATATGTTGTCAAACTCTTGCAGAGTTATGTTTGCATATTCAGACAGACACGTACATAGTCCTACTACAAACTCTTCTGTCAGCAAAAGTATTAGAATAAATACTGCGTACTGCAATACTCTGCATGTTGCATAGCAGCATACATCAAGATAATCAGAAAGCCTATATGCCCCCTCTCCCACACAAAAATTTACCCTTAACTTTCCTCATTGCTTTATAATGAAAGTTATTATGAAACATAGCAAAGTAAGAGAACAACAGCATTTCTCAACACCTACTTTCTAATTTGAATGTTTCATAGACAATTCCATTCCAAGAAAATACTTTCTGGCTGTACTTTCTCTCAAGTGGAGCTGACTTTTCAACAATCAAATCATCTTGTACGGTACATTTTAACTACAGCAGTGAATGTCAAGAGACTTTTTTTTTTTTTTTAATGCTTTAACCACGCTTCTCGCTTCCAAAACATGAATCCTCTGTGAAACCATGAGTAGGAAGAAAAGTGACACTTAAACTATGCTTTCAGATCTTGAAGCAATACTATTTCCATGTTTTCAATAGACAAAGTGCTGTCAGTGATCACACGCTGGATAAAGTCACCAAATCAACCTGGAAATAGTCCCTGTCTTCCTCAGACTAAGTATGTCCTGTATCTTAGCTACCAATGCATAAGGCATTCCTTATATATCTCTATGTTAATAAACTGTTTCCTATGTAACCCTTTCAGAATTCAGCCTACCTTAGATGATCAAATTTAAAATTAAAATCTCTATCAAAACATCATCATCAAAGAGAAGCTGTTGAGAGCATCATTTAAGCTTCACAAGAATTACTTCCAGGCTTTGTGCAGGATATTTTCAAATGAATATTACATTTAATAAAGGTTTCACAATTTCTATCATCAAAGTTGCCAAAGCATACTTTAGTGTTCTTGGAAAGCAGCAGACACCTTTATATAAAAAAATTCACAAAAGCAGACTTGCATCCCAGGTGCTCAAACCCAAAACATGGCCACGCACCTGATGGTTGCCTTCTCTCACCCTCATGCTCTCTAGAGGTGAGAGCTCTCTTAGCTACAATAGCATTTCTTCAGTATTAGGGAGAAAACAAAGAAAAACAAAGACATACATAACTTGGGATAAAGCATCCTGGATTGAACCTCAAGTTTGAACACAACATGGTACTACACATTGCCTCAATATAACTAGCTCCCCATCTTAAAGGAAAGATCTAAGTAGTTGAATAAAAAAATACTGTAAGAGCCTCCCTTTTTAAAAAAATCAGCTATAAGGTAAAGCAAAAATTGAGTGTGAAAGTTTTAAGAGGCTTCAACAGAGATTTTGCACCTGTTATCTACGACATGGTAACAACATACTAGTCTTTATATGATTAACACTTCACTGCTTTATATTCACTTGGTAAAATAAATAAATAAATAAATATCAGGATATGGCCAAATGTTGTTATTCCAAAAGTCATCAAGAGCATCTCACAACAGTAATTACATCACTTTATATATATATATATTATTTATATTATATACATATATTTATATATTATTTTATATATATATATATAAAAGGCAACAGTACATGGAGAGAACAGACAAGTTTTTATGATGGACTAAAAGAAGCACGTTAAATCTCACCTTTTCAAAATGTATTATGCAAGTCATTGACCAACTTCAAATGTAGTACACATTCAATGTGGAATGATAACATTTGCTCACATGTGAAAATAGCCTTGAAAGCTTAAGCAACGTATTTTCCTTTCATATGTCTTAGATGTTCATACGTGTACTTTCAAGCAATTTGATTTACAAAGAGAATTTAATAGGCAGGAGGGGAAATGGAAAGACACTTTGATAAACGTGCTATATAGATCCCCTTTTTACATATCTATTCATCAGTCTTTTGTTAATTCATTTCAAGGAAAAAGTCTTATTAAACCACAATCGACAGAAGATACGTTGTTTCCAAGGTTAATTATAATGATCTTTCAGAGCAAGATAGATATACATGGAATTTCAAGTAGCAGTCTTAACTGACACCTGATGTCTTTTAGAAAACTATTTTCTCTTTGGAACAGCAGGAATGAAAGCTGAAGACAAATGCTCACAAAGGGAAGTTTCAGTAAAGAGATCTTGAGAAATAGATAGAACTAAAGAATTTAGAGATCACCAAATCTAAATATCCCATCAAACACTGCCTTTGAACCTCCCATCTCTTCTCACACAGTACATCTGCCCTTGAAATCTGATACAGGTTACTTGCTGGGGGAGGTGTGGGAGAGAGAGGGAAAAAAGATGAGTAGAACTTAAATGTAAAGTCGGGCATCCAAGAACCAAGGTGAATAAATACAACGCCTGGTAAGCTGTCAAATTGCATAAGCCAGGTTCTCAGAAGTGCTCCATGTTGTTGAATACTTTGGTGTCCAATAAAAAAAAGAAGTGTCTGCTTTTCCTTAGGGGGAAATATTAACTGTGTCCCTTGTCTCTCCCATTCTATCTTTTAGAGGAAACTGGTAAGAACATATTAACTTTAAGAGCTGTACTGTTTACTTCCTTCTCCCTCCAAATAGCAGCCTTTTTTGCCACCTGGGTAAAACTTCAAATTTTTATCACAACAAAGGATTAGCTTTTGTGAGGATAACAGGTAATAAGCATGGTTAGAGAAATGAGGTAGGAATACAGACATTACAAGAAACACACCTTGACAATAGCCCCCAGACAGAGCACAGGAACTGAGCAGCAGAAGGAGGCTTTCAGTTGAGACAAGGTGTTGAAGTAAAGGACTCTCAGGAAAAAGTACCAACAGAACAGAGCTTGAAATAGGACTCCTAAGCGAAAATGAGATTACAATGGACACCCTCCACTACAGCCCCTGGCTTAGCAACAGGGAAAATACACACACAACTAATTTGCACAATTAATTTTCAAAGAACATCTTTATAAACATTGGAAGTTTAAAGCCTGAAGCAAGACTCAGCAGGAGTGTACTATTTTGTTGTGTACAGGCACGGAACAATCTATTCCTACTGAGCAGGTGACTCCACGCTCAAAGTAACTAGTTTGTCATTTGAACCCTGTATCAAAAAGTTGGAAAGGGAGACACAGAGGGAAGGTGTGTTAACTGATCTTTGTAGTAGTTACCATGCATCTTGAGGTCTAAGAATACAGATATTCCACTTAGGAATACAGAATTTACTAACCAAAATTAACTCATCCTCAATTCATGTATGGCTCTTCAGATAACCAAAGGCAGATGCTTCAAAGGCTTAGTCTAAAACATACTGTACCTTACAATAGTAAATTCAGATCAAATAGAAATAAAAGTTACTATGACAAAACTCTTCCTGAATTTGTAGGAAAAAAAGGACAGATTTTTAACAAGCTCTCAACTGTGACTCTTCCATCAAATTTGATTTTTACTTTTTCTTTCAGTGTCTAATTCTTGACTAGATTAATTCTATGTAGAGGAAAAAGGAAGCATACATTTAAATAAATTTTCCAGATTTGCAGACAGAAGACAAATGTGTCATTCACCGGGGAAAATGAAAGCTTTGCAGAATGAATACCCTGCACGGATTTTTTAGCTTAATTTCATTTTATTATCCTCCAAGCTAACAAATGAACAGGGAATTAAAAGAAAATTGTGTAATATACTTAAATAAATGTATGCGTAATTATTTCCCCATGACCCACTCATTCGTATAGGGAGGTATGATAAAATACCTCAAGGACTATTGGTGAGAGTGGTGGTTCACATGAGATCTAGAAAGTTAGATTAAAATCTCATCACATATACAAGTTTGGAAACAATTTCTCATGCGAATGAAAATCTTTTCAAGAGGGATATATCCAAAAGCGAAGTTTCATAAGACACCCAAATGCACACATGAAAAAAAAACAAAAAAGAGGATTTATACTGCAGGTTATTCTGAACTGTCCACCTCTCTCCCCATAGGAATACCTATGAGCATGCCAACATTTTGAACTAACACAAACTATTCACTAACAGACTATTCATTAAGAATATATGAAATATTAACTAGAAACAGGGGGGTTTTGTCAGGGTAAGGTTCAGAAACCAGGGTAAGATAAAAACCTCTGGGAAAGCACTGTGCAGTGAGCACACAGGGCATTGTGCTCACATTGCCACAGCCTGCAGCTGAATACACCAAGCAGAGATCAGATTTAGAAATCAGACAAGAGCTACACAAAGAACATACAACTGCAGCTTGGTCTCTCTGCTACATTACAAACCAGTTACATAATCCCACGTGATGTATGCCTACGCTGTTACTGCTGTAGGGTACAATGATACTTGGATGCTCAAGCATCCAGGAACCGTGCACCTACAGCAGTGTGAGGTGCTCACCAGGCAGGTAGCACTGGGCTAATATGGCTGTAAACCTACTGATAACCTACTTAAGCTTTTCCGGGCAGCACTCCACCATAGCATCAAGTAGGCACATTTTCTAAGCAGGAAAGTAATTCAGCAAGAAAAAGGCAAGAAAAGCATTCAGTAAAGAGTGGATCTCCTCTAGACACACAGCCAGATTGTTTAATTAAGGAAGCTGCTGTCTGCAGCATGCATACCTCATTGACTGCAGAATCAGAGAAATGAATAGCATATCTGGCAGTGAATTAGGAAAAGAAGAAGGAACAATCTAACTGATAAGATTGAATGCTCCCCTGGAAACTTACATTCTACTCACTGAATTTTTGCATGTGGAAAAGAAGGAACAAATGACTAGAGATGTTTTCTGGTTTTTTTTTTCCTTCACTTTTTCCACATCTCCTGACAAGCAAAGACTGAGCTATTTTAGCGTAACTACAAACAGAAGCTCAAGCAGCCCATACCCTTAACAAACCCAGCTCAAGTACATCTTACTTGCCTATTTTCTGTCATGGCTCTTACAATCACAAGTCATGGGGGAAAAGCAAACAACACTTCCGCATCCTGAATGCTACAGCCCCACTTCTTTCAGGCTATTCAGCTTAGCTACAAAATGAAGAAGCACACATTTTTTGATGAACAGATGGACCTCACAGCTGCATCTTTTGGACAGACGAGCAGTATTTTAAAATTATTTCAGTAAAGATAAAAGGGAACACACACAGCATCACACCTCCAAAACTAGCTGAATTAAAAGGATACGTTTCATTTGCAGAGAAATATCATGACCAAAAATAAGACATCGCCAATAGCTACACAGAAATTCAGTACTGAGGAAGGTTGCAATGGACTTCTCGTGAAGAACTGTAAATAAATCATCTCAATCGTAAAGTACAAAGGCAGTTGGCTTAACATGAAACTCACTAAGGTTGATGTTTTGATGATAAGCCTATAAAGGTGTTTAAATGATAGTAACATCAGAAAATGTGACAATATTCATTAGAGAAAGACCGATGCAAGATTCAGATACAGATAATGATGAACTGAGAAGCGCACACAAATACGCTGAATGTCTTCTCTGACAGATAAATATCCCCTTCAAATTCAGTCTTTCTTGGGCTGAACAAGCCTATTTCCTTCAGCCTCTGCACTGGCCAAGTGCCCCAGCCATCTTGCTGGCCCCCTGCTGATCTCTCTCCAGCTTATTCAGCATCTCTCTGTACTGAGGTCCCAAGACTGGAAGCACTGTTTACTAGCGGGCAAAGGTACACTCCAGAGATGACTATCTGAAGAACAACTCTGCCAAGAAGACCTGTGGGTCCAGGTAGACAGCAAGTTGAACACAAGTCAACAATGTGCCACTGCAGCAAAGAAGGTTAACAGTAGTCTTGGCTGCTCATTAGTAAGAGTGTTGTAAGGCTGAGGGAGATGAGCCTTCCTCTCTGCTTTGCACAGCTGAAGCCATACTACCTGGATGCTGTGTTCAGTTCTGGACTGCCCTGTGCAAGAGACATGGATTCACTGGTGCAAGTCCAGTCAAGGGCCACAAAGGGACTGTAGCACCTCTACTAAAAGAAAAGGATGATACCTGGGACTACTCAACAAAGAAAAGAGAATACTCACGGATTTTTCAAAGAATATATATGTGTATGTGTGTGTATACACACACACAGTTCATGGGGATGAAGAACACTGAGCCAGTGTCTTCTCAGCAGTGCCTACTGAGAAGGCAGAAGGCAATGGGTAGACATGAAAAACAAACAAGCAAACAAACAAACAAGCAAAACAAAAAATCCCACCTGAACACAAGAAAATCCTTTCTTTTACTGTGAGGGTGGTCAAACGCTGAAACAGGTGGCCCACAAAAGCTATGGAATCACCACCCCTGGAGATATTACCTTCAAATAAATACTGGTAACTCATACTGATAACTATATTGAAAGAAAGAAATCTCTACTCTTTCTGTGATGTAAAAAGCCCCAGTTTAAATCTCAAACACCATCAGCTCATTTACAGGTGCCTGCATCTCTCTAGGGCATCTCAGGTGACACTGAAAAAGATGTACTACAATTGGTGGTTTTGAGCTAAACATAAGAATTTTCACAACACTGAAAAAAAAGAAGCAGACCTATGGCTCCAAACGATTTATGGAATGATACTAAATTGCTAACATGCTACTTTACAACTTCTAAATACTGTTCATTAGAAATGCAATGACTACAGTAAGTCTTTGCTGAATATCTGAACATCACCACTGCCAGCCGCCAACAAACAAATTTACTTCCACGATTACTGAGCAGATTACACATTGTCCTAAATATATACAGCTTTTGTTCTAGCTGCATTTTCATGACTGTGTTAATCTTCCTAAAGGACAGTACTAAGAAAGGAGCCAGGTTTTGAAATCAATTCAATTTCCCCCTCTACATTTTATATTACACAGTTAAAATAAGACATAGCTTAAAAGAAACCACTACTTTTCCTCTCACTATAATATGTTGCCATTTTGATGAAATATTCTTTGAGATCTTTAAAAAAAACCTTCAGAATGTATACATTTGTTTGAACCTGTTGAGCTGCACAGATACTAAGTCTAAATATTGCAGAGATTGAAGAAATTACTATCAAGCACTTGAGTAACCCAGAAACCTAAATCTGCTGGAGGCCATGGAGGACAGTGGAAGGAAAAAAAGATATTCCATACTTCCGAAAGCCACTACCTATAGTCTAAACAAGTAGGACAGTATATGTAAAAGCTTGCACTGCAGGAAAAAAATATGTGTTTCAACAGGAAGGAAACTAAAAACCTAGTACTGTGCCTCAAATTGCAAGGCAGTAATTGCATTTGAAATAAAATACTGAAGGAATTTGACGTAAAAGCTTCAGTCATCATACAACACAAACTACAGCACATAAAAGCAAGTCCACTAAAAGCTTTAACAAAAGGATGAATTAAATTGCTTCATTTTTCTAAGTGTTCCTACATTTCAGCCACAGATTTTAGAAAGGTATGTACTGATGCCACACAGAGACAACTGAACTTTAAATGAACACCAGAACAAATTTCGATTTGGTGAACAAAGAATATATCACCTCAGTACTTTGACCGATTTATACTTCAGGTTCTAAAGGATATTTTTTTTACAGATTTCACATGGATTGTAAGGTACTGACAATATAAACGTCACGGCACAGAACATTACTCAGAGTTATTAGGTAATATGCTCTGGGTAAGTCTGCCAACAAGACATGGAATCTTTTAGTATATAAAATGAGATACTCCATATATAGCAAAGCAACAATACTGTGCCCACTTGTAAAGTAGTGAGGTTCTTCCAGCCCTAGCACCTCCAGAGACCCATGATGAATTCCATTACTGGAGATCCTACTGTTTTCACTGAAGTTTGCATCCTTCACATGAAAGCACCTGATCAACCCCTACCACTCAACTAAAAAAAAAGACATTGGGCATTTCCTGAATCTTGATCAACACGTAACTCAACTTAAACAGTTCTTTCTTAACCCAAATCTATTTATAGCTAGAAGACAATGCTTCAGTTTTTATTTCTCCAACACAAATAATGCAGTTGAGCCTCTCCTATATTATAGGGAAAGAAGCAAACCCTGAATATCTCCTTCATGTCTCTTATGGTATGCACTTTCTTCCAATATGGACAGTCAGAACTGTTTAAAGTAAACTGGATGTGAGTCTCATGAGCTCCTTGCACAACACCAGTAATATTTTCCTTTCTTCTGATACATGCAGATCTTATGGTTTATTTTGTCTTTCTCACAGCTATATTATATGGTCAGCTCAACCTGCTGGTCTTACACAAAGGAATGTAAGATATTATTTTGAACTTCTGTCTCCTTCAAACTTTAATTTGTAGCTGAACTGCCCTTGCCTTTAGGTGCAAAACACTACATGTATATTTTGTCCCACTGCTATTATTCCAGGCTTCAAATTGCTTTTTTTTTCCACACTGGTTTTTATCCTCTTTAGCTTCCATACAAACTCTTAGACGAGGAACTTCAACTGAAACCATCTTTCATTCAGACGCTGCTGCTGCTGCTTTTCAAACTACCACCTGCTTGAAGCTCAAGCAGGAGGGAAGTCTAACAACCAAGAATTCTGTGACGAAAGATTCTGATATTCAGTGATGTAAAACTATATTAACTCATTCTCGGACTTATTTCATAGTGGAATGCATTATTTAGTGACAAAATATTCAAACACAGCACTTCCAAAACCAGATTGTCCTACTATGATACAGGCACTCCAAAATCTATACCTCTGCCTTTTCAATACATCACATCCATGTACTGCATGACCTGCTGCACATTCTGTTAATACGAAGTATTTGTTTAATTAATTTAATTACTTCTAACCTAAACTGCTGGAGTATTTAAATTAGATCTCCATCAATACAGACATTAAAATATTTTTATTTCATGTTCTATTATAGATGCTGCACAAGCATTTGAAAATTGCTCAACAAATTCATAAAAAGCAGAACACAAACAGGAACAAGCACAATATAAGGTGCTATAGAAAAGATTCAGATCATCTCAACATACCGTTTTGTACCAAGAAATGAAAGCAACCCCAATTTAAAGTAGAAAATACATTTGGTTTTCATATGATTCCTACCCCACTTTTTCTAGAAGGAAAAAAGACCAACCATTCAAGATGGTGCATGGAGCAATTTTTCATTAATTCAAAACCTACTTAATTTCTCTCCACGTTTTCCCCTGCAAAGCAACCTGTGAATGTAAAGTTTAAGACATGAACAAAACTGTAAAAATTATTATATTTAAAGTAATCATCTCTGGACGAGGACCTCACTTTCATAGCATCACACAGTACTGTTTCCAGAAGTCTCATGGGCAGTTCATTCCCAGCCTCTAGCACATCCACTAAAATAATCCCTTTATGCAAGCACATCCCATCTCAGATCAAACAAACTTGTTACGAAGCTGCAGAAGTAGGCTGCTAAATGAACAACTTCACAGTTCAGTGTGACTCGCAGAAGAAAAAAAATGACTACCCTTGCCATATGATGCAGCTCTTGTTTACGCTAGGTAAAGACGCACCTCCAAAAAAAAACTTCACCAGAACACAGTTAGGAGGTTCTTCCAATGCTAGCAGTGATGTATTGGATAGAAAATGGCTTTTCCAAATTTGTTTGCAGAATGACACTGCTGATGTTTTTGAAATGGTGAAGAAAAACACATAAAACTTTTCATACTTCCAAAGAGAGATAGCAAAACATGATGGCTTGTGAAATGATTGAACCACATTACTGTCCTAAATGCATCTATCATTTGAAAAACATTTCCCCAGCAAGATTCTGTTCTAAAACTTTTCTTTCAACTAAACAGCCACACTTTGCACAACTGTTCCTTATTCTCAGCAGTTACCTTACTTTAGCCCTAGGAAGCATATGCTCAAGAGCCCTGCAAAAGGAATAAAGGGATCACCTTGACACTCAAATTGTGAACGGAACTGAAAAATTCCATGGATAAAGTCACACTGCCTTTAGTTATGCATTTCATCTCCCAGACTCTTTTCCCACAGTACACCGTCATGATTTATTCAGGTTCACAAATGTTCGATTAAAATGGGAAATTAAAGTTCAATTTAAGAATAACTAGGCACAACAATGAGAGGAAATGTTATTTCCAGAGGTCTTCAGACAACTTGCATTAAGAATCACACATTTTTAAGAAAATGACGATTTCAAATGTTCACCACCTTCACTTTCAAGCCATTTTGCAACTTACTGCTGTGAACACTCAAAGACAATTTTCCGCATGTTATAAGGTGGATGCAGACACAGAAACTGTGAAGGGTACCAGTGCTCTGTGCTTGTACCTGGGATGCATACTGACAAGTCTGAAATTTTCCACCCTATTTCCTCAGAATACCAAGTTTGGTTACATTAAGTTTTGCACATTCACTTCTGAATTTTCAGCCATATACTAAATCATTCTAACCAAAGAAAAAAATAACAACAACAAAAATACATCCAAAACCACAGAGCTTTTAAGCAATGGCTTACAGTAAATAACTTGTGACAAAATAGTTATGTTTTTTAATTACATAGTGAATTTGAGACACCTGTCCATGCCGCTCTCCCTTTAAGCATATCAGTTGGCAGAACCTTGAGAACTTAACTGGCACTTCAGAGTAGCAGAAGGGCTGCAGTAAATAAGAGGAAAACAAAGTAAATTTCATGCCCTGAAATATAATATTCAGCTTTGTATACAAGCAAACATCTTGCTTCCAACAGCTATCAATGTTTCATCCCCAACACCAAAAGAATGTGCTTAAATTGAGTATGAAGTACAGCCTGTTACCAAAACTAAACACTGAGAAGTCAGAAACATGTTATATGCTCAGATGTAATCTGCTGCTATTGTACCAAGCCCACACCAGGTGACATGAAAGTAAGTAGAGTCTAGTAACTCCTGTAGCAGAAGACAATCATCTCACTTCCGTTTATTCCTCACCTTTGCTAATCAAGTACATGCTTCCAGTCACCTACATTACATAAATCCCTCCCTCCATTACTATAGCAGAAACTGAATTCTGCAAATCTTCTGCTCAATTTTTTCCCTCCTCCCCCCTGCCCCCCCAAAAAAAGAAATTCTGGTAAATGCAAAGACAGCCAAATTTTCCTTCTTGGGCAGTCCACAGCACTGCAGAACTTATTCAAAGAATACGGTCTGTCAAGAGTTTTAATCATTTTCCTAAATAGGAAAATCACTGTAATACGTGAACATAGAAATGTTTAAAACTACTACAACTTTTGTGTACATACCGTGACCTCTTTCACAACATGTTTTCTTGTAAAAGTGAGGTCACAGTCAAACTTGTTTACAGGAGTGTGTCTGAAACATGAAAAAAATCTACAGAGAGGAAAAAAATTACAGAAACTTTAAAATCATTTCTTTCTAGTCTCCAAAGTCAAACTGCTATTTCTTTAAAGCAGTTAATATATATCCCTGTATGCTAACTATCTTCGATCCCATTTACAGTGGCATAGTAAAAGCTGTCTGACTTTCTTGGTTTTGACCCTCAGTTCTATTGCTCAGGGGTCCCAGAGAAGGTTGGAGTGGGAAGAGAGGAGAGAGACAGAGGTTAGTTCAAGCAGTACTTCATAGAGCAATGAGCCCCATTGGTTTTTTGGCTATGGAATCTCTCAGATATGCTCAAGTTTTTAGGCCCAGTGAGTGACTTCAGTATCAATAGTCAGAATAACTTAGAATATAACTCCATCAACAGAAAAGAAGTGGAGAGGACTCTCAAAATAGCCTATTAAAATCCCCCCATGAAAAATCAGAAACAGCAAGTTAGGGACTACGACTCCATCCCCAATCCTGGAATCCCACTGCAACAGATAAATAATTTCATGTTTTGGCTCTTCCACAAGAAGGTTTTATGAAGCCAGGGTCTTGACCTAGAAGAGTAATTGCTTTGCCAACTGTCTTCAGCATGGCAGTTAAGAGGACTGTCTCATCACACTAAATGAGTTCTCAGAGCAGTCAGTCCCATCCACAGTAGTTTCTGCTTATTATACTCCCCATTAAATTCCTCTTTACCAGAAGTGTATTGGACCTGAGAGATATATAAAAAGAGAGCAATGTACTCTCCTGTGGATAAATTGGTTCTTTGGACAGAACTAGCTTTAAGATTGTGGAATTATTTAACATAAAGTTATTCTCAAGTTCCTGAGTGGACTTAAAAGGGCAATGATGTCTTCTTCCATAATGCCAAAATACTCAATGTTTTCTGGGTGTTACAAGGTCAAAAGTCATTCATAACAGTCATAGCTACTGGAAACAGAAAACAAATACTATACTGGCCAATAGGTCATAGAGAACATAAAGAAAATAAGAATCAAAGAGATGAAGTAGTCATTGGCTCATGCAAACTCAGCACTGAAGTTAAATGGCCTTATTCTTCCCCATCATTTAGAAAGGTCTGAAACAAAATCCAGACTAAGAGAACACATTTTCAGAAAATGCAAATCCCTCTTCATAAAAAGTAAATCAATCTGTTTGACTGGTTTTGTCAGTTTTCTTTGGTTTCATTCCCCCTTCTCCATTTCCCCCAAATCTGCTACTTTTAATTGATTTTCCTCTACACTGGTAAAAGAAATAGAAGTGAAACACAAATAGAAAGGTGGTTGAGCACTGGAACAGGCTCTCCAGGGCAGCCATCTCAGTACTGAGCTTACCAGAGTTCAAGGACCATTCAGACAACACTCCCAGACATTTGGCCTAATTTTTGGGTAATCCTGTGTGGAGCCAGGAGTTGGACTCAATAATCCTTATAAGTCCCTTCCAAGTTGGGATATTTTATGATTCTATGAAATCTGGATTCTGCTTCGACTTTTAGGATACCCTGCATGGTGGCATGGCCTGCAGAATACCTTCACACATTGCACTGGTCATGGGGTGCAAGAACAAGACAAACATTCAAGACTGAAACTGGTCAGCAGTCCCCTCCTCAAAATGCAGCTGCAATTTTTAAGCAGCCTGAGCTTGCACTTAACTAACAGATTCCAACAGCTCAGCTACAAGCATATTACACATAACCGACATATGTGTGCTAAGTCAGACCTCAGTTTGCTTTTCAGCACAGCTGGGAAGGGAAAAATAGCTTGAGAAAATGGATATAAATAAACTAGATGTAGACAGACTGACAGAAAATCATCCTTGGACAAATCCAGTGGCAAAGCAATAAAAGCACAAACCCAGTCACCTATCCACTCACTGGATTACTGGGCCACATCGCAATGTCTGCCTGCACATAGGGAGCCATTAGAAGGACCAGAATGTCATGTTGAAATTCCTTTAATAAAATGCAGTTTAGAAGAGTATTCAGCAGTAAGAACAGCACAGTACACTGCTTGGATATTTTTTTCCATTAATACAATATCATTTCCATGAATCAAACTTACTGATGGCATCAGGGATTTCTCTGTAGAAACTTGCCATGGTAGCAAATAGCAGTGGCACTCGATTCCATAAGAAGGAATTTGTGTTCAATGACTGAAGCGGTTGAAACATGAAAGAGGCTTTCTCAACTGCAGAAGTGCTGGAAGAGCATCTGTTTTTCTAAACACAGTGTCAGGATTTAAACACCACATCACTCCTCAGCATAAGTTTTCAGACCCACATAGGCCGGCTTTCACACAGAAGGAATCAACACTTTCTTTTTAATACCAGAGAGACTGGTCTGAAAATAGCTCCTGCAGCACTGGTTCAAAAAAGAAGCTAAGTCTCTATATTTAAAATTTCATTTTTCAAATTACTATCTTCCTGTCCAGTACAATGGGCACCAAGGGCTATGAAGGAAAAAGATACTATCAAGTATGCATTATTTCAGCTCAACATAGGATTAAATTAAGGCCAGAAAGGTTGAGAATTAAATAGTCTTGTGAATATTTTTAACAGACTGCAATTACTTGGAATTCAAACTACAATTACTTAAAATTTTACATGCTTAAATTTATTTTAGTTTGGGTGTGTGTGCACTTGTGTGTGTGTATGTGTGTGCACTTAATAAATTAATTGTTAGCATACTGATCAAGTTTAGGCAACATACATCAAGGTGCATTGCAATTTCTTGGTCCCATGTGCCTGGTAAGCATTTTTTGCTGTGACAGAATCTGTAAACCCACGCTCAGTCTCCATATAACTCCTCTCACCTATATTATCAGCATATACTGGACTAAAGGAAGAGAAGGAAGCATAGGAAGCTTGTCCAAAGACAAAACTGGGCACGTGAACTATGATTCAGAATCAGCAATTCAGACTTTTACTATCAGCACTAAATTGAGTTCGATGCCAATGGATTTTACACCTCTTTCTAAAGAAGGGGTAAGCATTCTAAAGAGGTGACAGTCTTCTGTGTTCCTACAAGTTCAGAGCTCAAATAAAATCAAGTTCAAATAACATTAAGAATTAACAAAACCACTGATTACCTCAGGACAAACAGCATGCTTGAATTACCCACAGCTGAATCCAGCATGCTAGCAACAGAGATAATGTACCACACAGTGTTCTGTATTCTTCAAGGAAGGGAAACAGATTCCAGAAAAGACACACAGTACAATAGAAGAATCTAAAACAAACTTAAGAGATGAGTTATTTTTGATACCTACTATAAAGAAGCTTCTAATAAAATTGCTGGCTGATTTTAATCCTTTGGAGGTTTTTCCTGGATAAGACATTTGGGAGGGATGGAAAATGTTTTCATAAGTTTGGTCATCACTGGGATGCAGCAATTCAAGATCATCTTAGTATAAGATTATCTCCGGTGTTTTTTTGCAGCCATCTGTTTTGTGCATATCCAAGTTATAAAAGCTATTATAACACAAATGCACGCACACATACTCTCACCACCCACCATCAGTGTTTACAATATTTACCCAGAAGTTAAACCCTAGTACAAACAGAAAAAGCTGGTCACCTCTCTAGCACAAAAAGTAAAATTGTGTTTGAGGCCCAAAAGCCCTGGACACTTATTTAGCAGTGAATAATTTCAAATTCTATTAAATAAAAGGCAGAAAAAGACTGGAAAGTAAGTAACACATCATGATGAAGTTAGAAAAACTAGGTACAGCAGAGGGAGTGGCTCAGAAAGAAAAAAATGAATGTATCACAGCACGTAACCTAAGCATGTTCCAACTGATGGCACAGGAAACACAACTGGCCTGCTATTGTGCACAATCCAGCACTGAAAATTCAGAATGCTTTCACAATGCTGGAAAGGGGAGCACTCAAATGGGACTGCCATCTGCTCCACCTGTCTCCATGTATATAGCCTGGCATTTCTACCTGAACAATTACGTTATGCTGACCGCACAGGCTCCCAGAAGCTTAGGGTTCCATTTGTCACTCATGTATTGTCATTTCAGATTACTGTCTTAAAAAAAAAAAAGTTCTTTAGACAATATTACTAGGAAGTGAAATTCATGTAAGAGGCAAGAGTTCCTGTTAAATATTCCTGAAAAGATTTAAGTGTATGCTCAGCTGCAAGCAGGTAAGTAATTCAAATGACTTCAAAGTTAAGGTATTTGCTACAGTTGTTTTTGAGAATTAGGCCAGAGAAAAAGAGCAAAAAAGAAGGAAGTGAACTATTGAATGGAAAGTTCATTCTGAGGTTTAAATTCAGATCCCCTCAAGAGAAGCTGATGAGGTACTTGCACACATTTGTTTAACTTCAATCTGTCAAATGTCACATAGTGTAAGTCTTGATTAACCCACTTGGTTCTCAAAGGTTATTCATACCAATATATGCCTAATAAAATGTTTTCAACTATCCTTCCATTCATTTCTCATTTCTGTTCACCTAAGAAAACACTCCTCCTATTTCCAAAGTATACATAAATGCTTAGAAAACAGTGTGGAGGCTAAAATCAAAATAGCTTCTTAGCTGCAATTAGAAGGATGAGTATTTTGATTAAAAACAATCTGTGCTATAAATGTTCAGAGATCTCCTTAACTTGTTTAAATTCTACTTTAACTAATGTATTTTTAGAGTCCTGATGACTCTTCACTTCTTTTGCCTTTCTTCATCCAGTTAACTTAGGCAGAAGTTGCCAATTAACTCTAAAAACAATGCAATAAAAGCTTTAGTAGGACTTCAGTCTTGATCACAGATAACCTAGTAATTCTAGAGAATATTTGCTGAAATTTATGATGCATCCAACATCTTCAAATACAAAACAGTGTTTCTGGGCATCACTTGAAGAGACGGTACTCAATCTACTGCTGGCAAGAAATTTTACTATTTCCCATTTGCTTCTCACCCCGCTTCTACAAAAGAAGTATATGCACGTTGCACTTCACCTCAGTTTTCTTCCCAAGGATGTGTTACTTCACCAAATGAAAAGACACCTCTAGATGGCCCTTACTTTCAGAAGATCAAATTTAGCTATTTTGAGAATGGAAGTTAGATAAAACATTGTCATTTCTCTCTGTGACAATCAACAGTTAGAGGAAGACTTGCCCTTCTGGTGCAATTTCAGCTGTTATTTATAAACTAAAAAAAAGACTATTTTGTTTTATCCAATACAATCAAAATGTCTTATCCCAAGAAGAAAGAGCACTTCAAGGAGTCTAATCTTGTTCTTGGTAATGGAACCACTGGTACTTTTATACACTCACCAACTTATGTCAAGGCTGAGAAGTTATATAGAATATATTCCACTTATCCCAAACTACAGTTTTGCCAGTGACTACATTTCTTGTTCAAAGGCAGTAAGAAAGTCACCTTGAAAAAATATTTTTTTAACATATTTATTGGGGTGCTGCTTCTTTCTTACATCTTCAACTGACCAATGAAGGGATTAAACACAAGAACTTTGACTTCTGCCAATAAGCACAAGAAGAATGAAATGCTGAAAAGCAAAAAGAAAAAAACCCTTTCCATCTCTCTGGGTCATTGTCATCATATTTCCACAGGTAGTAGAAACTATTTCTATAACACTATGTCTCTATTCTGTACAGCAACCACTGCTTGGGTTCTAAGATCTCATATCAGGCTGATTTCACTGATCAAAGTACATTTCTTGCTCACCTTTAACACAGGATTAACACAGGATGGTCTAGAATTCCTATTTCCATCCTTCTCACTTGCAACAGAGGACTAAACCGAGAACTTATAAAAAATGTATTTCCTCGCATCTTAAAAGTCAATATGCGTTACTGTAAAAATTGAAGTGTTTTCCAAATAATACTGAACATATCAAAGTGCTAGCTGCCTGCAGAATGATTAAAGTGAGTGAAAGATAAGCCAGTTGCTATAGTTGCACAGAATCACAGAATTCTAGGGGTTGGAAGGGACCAGCAGTGTGCCCTGGTGGCCAAGAAGGCCAATGGTATCTTGGGGTGCATCAAAAAGAGTGTGGCCAGCAGGTCAAGAGAGGTGATCCTTCCCCTCTACTCTGCCCTGGTGAGGCC
>JANHGO010004224.1:0-25420 GCA_024606505.1 Aquila spilogaster | reverse complement strand
GGCAAGCTCACAGCTCACTACTCTGGGGGGCAGCCCCCACCCCTGGCACCAGGCAGCGTCCCAAGCACGGGCTGTGCCCTGCAGGCTGTGCAATTAGAGAAAACAAAAAGGGAGAGGGGGAACTGTGCTGCACAGCACCGCTCGGCTCCGCACTGGCTGCCGCTTATCCCCATCGCTGTGCGGCTGCTGCTTGTCATAGAAAGGATGGGGCTTCCTGATCGCCCCCAGCTGCACCGGGGGCAGGAGCATCGCTTGCCATCCGGCCCCTCCTCGCTTGTTTCTAATTAGCAGCAACACGAGCAGGGCAGCGGTGCTGGTGCGGGGACTGCAGAGCTGCCTGCTGCGTGGGATATCACACCTCACCCCCATGTGATAGGAGCAGGGGTGGGTGGGGGAACACGGGCAGGGAATGGGGTCACTGCAAGAGGGGCGGTTCAGGGTTAGGGTAATGGGATGGGATGGGGGGACGCGGGTCAGGGCAGTGAGCAGAGGCAGCTGCAGGGAACGATTCCTTCTCCTCAAGGTGAGGGATGAGGAGGTGAGAAAACAGGGAGAAGCCAACCCCAGAGCACAGCACTGCAAAGAGAGGTGAGACACGAAGGGAGAGAGGGAGGAGAGTGACTTCAGCTATAAATTTAGAGCAGTTTGCAGCCCGCCTGGCTCAGAGGCGACAAGAAATGTTTGCGGCGGGGGGGTGTTATCCCCAGGTACCCGAGTGACAGACTGAGATTGCTGCTGGGGAAGGGATGGTGGCACAGAGCACACGGAGGAGCAGGCGTCTCCGCTCCACACTGGGGCTGCAGAGAAGGAGTTGCACCAGGCTGGCAAACGAGATGCTTATTGAATAATTCAGAGCAGCTGGCGGCAGCAAACCCAGCACCTCCTTGACCTTCGCTGTCAGTGCTCTGTTTCCCCTCACAGAAGTGTCATCTTTAGCGCAGAGAATGCACCACCCTCCATTGCCCCGAGCAGCATCCTCCAGGTGTGGTAGTTGGCAAACCTGCATGCTGCGCTCCCCACGTGCCCCCACCCTCGCACCCTATGGTGCAGGAGCAGCTGGGGGTGAATGGACTCCAGAGGTGGCCCAGAAGGTTCAACTAATTCCGGGGATGCTCCAGCTGCCCTCGGTGCCATAGATGTATATGCGTCGGGGTGGCCACGCACACACGGATGCCCACTTCCCAAGGGGTGCAAGACCCCAGGATTGGAATATTCAGGTCCTGGGGGCGCCAGGTCCCAGTAGTACACAGCTGTGGGCTACCCGGAACCAGGTGCTTGGGTCATAGGATGCCACATCCGTGCGTGCCCGGGTCCCGGAGCTGCCGGACCCCGGGGGCGTTCGGGGCCCGGTCCCCGCGGGCGGCGGTGCGCAGTCTTATGGCGCCCCCCTGCGGACGCGCCGCAACACAGCCCCGATCCGCCGCCATCCGCGGGGACACCGAGCCCGGGGTCGGGGTGGGGGTGACAGGGACACGGTGCAGCCTTCAGCCCCATCCCCAGATCCACTCTGTGTCGTGCACACAACTTAATTAGAGCACGAATGTGTCAGCGGGGACTGCGGTGTGCGAGCAAAAGGCTGACAACTGCGAGGAGCCGAAGAGAGATGGCACATGTCTTTAATTAGGTGTGTGGAGCTTGCCACTAATTAACCTTTTGCATTAGGATGAGGAGGGAAAATAGCAAAGCCCTGCTGGGAAGCTGGGTGAGCAAACACGCAGTGAATTACTCATCGTCCTCGCAGCAGCAGGAAGTGATGCAGAGGAGAAAACAGCGCTGCGCTTGGACAAATGAGTAATTCCCCATTTAGGTGGCTCCAAACGTGGGGAACCAGGGCACAGCAGCCATTGGGATGAGGAGCAACGTGGGCACGGTCCTTTCTCTTTCCCCAGCCCCCATGGCAGCACAGATCTCCCAGCAGCATTGCATGGAAGAGGGGTGGTGAGACCCAACGTGTCCTTTGTGTCACATCCACGCATCCTCCTGGCCCCAGGGTGAGGGCTCCAGCTGCTGCCCGGAATCGGGTGTGCTCAGGGAACTCATTTTCAGACTCATGGTTGCAGCGTTAAAAAGGGAGAGCTGCCTTTCTGGAACCAACGCATCCGACTCCTCATTAAGGTAATAAAGCCTTAATGGTTTTCCAAACAAGGCAAGGAGGAAGAACAAGCATCGTCACAAAGGCAGAACGGGGAGAACAGCTCCAAGAGGAGAACGACAAAGAGCAGCTCCAAGCAGTGCCCACAGCAGCGTAGGTTGTGACTGTCACAGCCCATTGCCAGCTCTGCCAGGGGCAGAGGACTGGAGCAGGGCTGGCTCTGCCTGCCCCAGGTGGGTGGAAGCTGCTCTATTCCTCCCCAGGAGGTGCCGAGCTGCCCAGCACCAAGCAATCCACTCTCTGAGCTTCTTTGGAAGGAGAGGGAGGATTGAAGTCAGCATTTGGGAGCTGCACGTGGCCGGCGTTCAGAAATCCTGGCACTTAAGAGAACACATTTGTGATCCTCAAAGGCCAAACATATGGTAGGAGTTACCGCGTGCTCACTTACAATGTTTTACTACTTCTCTCTGCTAAGGCTTAAAGGACTATGTTGCTGTATACACAACACTTCACGTAAAGGATGGGGTCAGATGTGCCTTTGGAAAACTAACAGATGGCATCAGAAGAAGAGGTCACATTCACAGCTGACTGCACTCAGGGACCCAGAACACCGCACCCCAGCCCGGACTGAACTGGTGGCACTAAGGAGGCAGAGCCAGCTCCAGATTAAAAGCTCATGTGTGAGCTTTGAGAGCTGATAGTTCAGTGCTCCGCTTCCAAGATTCGCGTTAAGCGGTATCTGCCAAGAAAGCTCCTGGCAGAACGGAGCCGTGGAGCTGGAAGCACAACACCCACTCCAAAAAGCCGCTGACAGCAGCACTTGGGCCACTGACAGCGAGCTGGGGCTCCTCCGTTCAGCTGCACACCACCAGACAAAGACCCAGAGTCCCCATCTTCAACATCAGCAAAGCAGGAGCTGTGTGTGACAGATGGAGGAGGAAAGAACAGAAAGCAGGGGCTGCACGGAGCCGGGTTCTGCAGCACCGGGTGTACACTGCTCACCAAACACGGAGCGGAGGGCAGGGCACTGCGCACCAGGAAGGTGAGGCCCATCTGACACTTTACTCTGGAACAAACCAGAAGAAGCAAACAGAAATAAGTTGACAAAACCTCTTTTTTTTTTTCCCCCCCCTTTTTTTTTATTATTTGAAATTGGAAAAGGCTCCTTCGGGTAACAACGATCGGGTGTAAAAGTACCGCACAAATCCCGCTCAGCTTCCGGATAGCTGGGATGGAGTAGGCAAAGTGTTGCAAGGGCACACCCGGCTTCTGTACAGCTCCATCCTCTCCAAGCCACAAACCAAAGGACAGGCAGAACAGAGCCCCAACCCGCAGCTGGGGGTGCAGACAGAGCAGCTGACTCGTTCAAACCACAGCTTCACGTGGCGTGACAGTGAGGTGCTGATGTCCAGTGGCACTACAGGAAGGGAAGCTCACCTCGTCCCTCCGCTCTATGGTCTGCACAGAGCAGAGCTGCGCTGCTTCACCTTCATTTTCACTAAGAACGGCTGTAGAGAGACTTCTCGATGCTCAGAGCCTGTTGAATAAAGTGGTGAGTGCAAAACGCACAGGGTACTCCTGCTCTGGGGAAGTGGGAACATCAGGCAATGAAATAAAGGGCAGGTTGCTTTAATTAAGCTCATGAGCACAGCTGATGCGAGTGCTTTTCCACGAAAATCAAGAAGACCGCAATGCAAAGGAAAACCCACGATGGCACACGTTAATTCAGCACCAAGTCAGCAGCACCCACACGCTGCTAACTGCCTCCCACATCTCCAAAGTGTCACTGCCCAACTGCGAGCAATGCCGCCCGCCCGGCCTGCAGTCCTTGGGCAGCTGAGCACAGCAGCTTATCGGCCACGTGAGCACCCAGCTACGAGACACAGTTCGTATATGATCATTCCCTAAACTAGCTAGCTGAGATTACACACCCCATTTCCACACGACACCCAACACTCCCATTAAGTTCCACTAGTTTTTAAGTAATAAAAAGCAATAAAAAGCCGTCCTCTGAAAGCAAACGCTGAGCCAGCTGCAGCCTCTTCCTGCAGTTTACACCTCCAAGCAAGCTTACACGTGCATCTGCTCTCTCTCCAGTACAACTTCCCTGTTTGTTTGCCAGCCATCCCACTGCACGGCTCTGTGTCACCATGGAGGAAAGCTGGCAGCCCAACTTACAACTGCTTCCATCCTTCTTGCTCCTCCTGCCACAAAACAAACACCTGACGATGCAGCGTGGACCGAAATAGCACGACCACAATGCTGGGTCACAGCGCATTTATAGCGATGCTATCAGGCCCAACACAAACAAATGGGCTGGAGGAGGATCTCTGTTTTCCAGCTGGCCAAAGCCGTGTGTTTTGACAACACAAAGAGCAATCCAGGAGCACAACACAGCTCGAGCACGTAAGTCACTTGCTTCATGTTCCTAAATTAGAATTAATTAGACGCTGTGGCTACTGGGGCAACGCTGCTCTGCAATCTAATTGCAAGCACCGTGTTTATTCCATCTTTCTCAGCATCTGGAGCCAAGACGCAACGCCAGCTCTCCCTAAGTTCCTCCGCAAACAGGACCAGGGCACATCAGCAGCAGCAGTCTGCCTCCACCCTGCCAAGCACAGCCACACCTTTTCATTGCTGCAGATGCCACAATGCGTAGACTTCTCCTCTTTTTCACCCCCCTTTCCCAAAGGCTTCAGAGCCATGAGCTGAAACTCCCCACGGCCTTATTCTGCTCTTCTCTGAACGCACTGCTCCAACCAGATGCACAACCCCATGTGAAGGGCCCAGCGGAGCACAGCAGCGCCCAGAGCTCTGCCCACCTCTCCAGATTCCCCTCTCACCAGCTTTCCTTGCTCAAAGCAGAAGCAGTGGGAATTCGTTCCCGAAATATCCCAGCAGCTCGCCAGGCCTCGAGGAGCAGAAGGTGAACAGAGGAGGAAAAGGAGGAGCATGGATACAGAAGCCGCTATTTTCGCTGCCTCTGCTCCAGACAGAACAAAGCCGCAGCAGGTTTGCCTTTCATCAGGACTGGCACGCTCTGACACTTTGAGGCCAGGCAGGCACACCATAAACACACAGCGGCAGAGCTGACACGTGGAAGGCTCCTGCAGCACTTCGAGCTCTCGCCCTTCAGAGGGGAGAGACCCCTACACTGCCACTGGAAGGGCCCTGCAGTGACAAGCTGCATGCACAGCAGCAGCCCCAGGCAAACGCACAGCAGCAGCCGGAGCGTCCTTGTGCAAGAAGCAAAACCTGTACCGAGCAAAGCTCTCCTGCCATCTGCTGCCCAAGGCGGGCTCTGGCAGCAAGGAGGAGTTGAGCTGCAGGTTACAGCTTCTAAAAGCACTTTATGACACAGCAGTGAATCATACCTACGCCGCCTGTATGTATTCAGCCAAGCCAACGCAGCAGGTTACAGGAGCAGACCTGACAAAGTCCATGTCTGTACTCACGAGACACTGCTTCGGGTCCCAGGCCAAGCTTGCAGCACAACACAGGCTCATATTCAATCTCAGAAAAGCAAAAGCTGTTAAGGCAGCTGTGCAGAACTTCAGGGTTGTCTTATTTCTTTTCTTCACCAAGTGAGAGGGGACGTTGTGGGAAGGAGGATGCAGAAATCAGAACCACACATAGGATGGCGAGAGGGGGTTTTAGGGACAAGTGGATAAACCAGCTGCCCAGGCTGCTCAGAAACTTGTTCCAGCTTATTCACCAGGATGCTAACAGCACCTCAGATCCTCACCTCTAACACACAGGCAGCTTTCCCACTACTGACGAGGCAGTAGGAAGCAAAGGAAAAAGTGCCCCAAATCACCTTCACGTTCCCAGAGGGTTGTGAAACTCTATCCAAAGAGACAGGAGTTAATCCTGTGATGGACGTGACCTTCTGCTCTCAATCTCTGCTGGAGACTCACACAGCCTGAGGGAACACTGCAGAGCCAGAAATGGCAAAAAGCCCTTTTGAGAGGGAGAATGAAAAGCTGCTCCAAGGGCTCGAATCCTTCCTGCACAACACATGTACAGACACATTTACAAACCAAAACCTGCACAGTTTTGTTAGACAAACCCATCTCATCGCTGGGGAGGAACTGCAACAAAGGACATGCTTCACTTGCAACCAAGACCCTCCTTACCAACTGCTCTCTTCTTCACACAAAGATCCCAATTATCTCCTCCTACAGAGAGAGGATTAACAATGAAATGTGCTGGGATGGTTTATAGCACAACTCACAGTTTGCAGATGAGCACTGGGCAGCATTTTCCTACAGTGCGTTGCTGAGCACAACTATGGCCTATGAAGCCCCTGTGCTGGCAGAGGCAGCCCCGAGCCCCAGGGACAGCACAGCCATCAACCTTCAGAAGCCATTCACAGAGGGAACCCTCCCCTCGCTGCCAAACAGGGAATTTCTCATGAGGAGAGGACCCACTCTCATTACTCAGCCAAAGCTGCAGGTATATGGCACCAGCCCCTCAATGACGCTGCACACAGAGAAAGGTTTCTGGAGAGGAGGACGTGCTTGCTCGGCGCCGATGCAATTAACATGAAGCAGCCAGCCAGTCTGCAGCAGGGGATTGCACAGTTTGCAGGAGGGTAAAGCAGCTCTCTCTCTCAAGAGGACAGACAGGCTCAGAGCACAGCAAAGGCTTAAATGAATCCCCTCCTCCCTGAAGGAGAGCTCGTTCCGTGGAGACTCCTAACGGCCACAGCAGAGGGTTTGTGTCCATCCAGTTAATTAGATGTTCTCTGATCCAATTCTGAACTTCAGTTATTTCTGTTCCAGTACACTCTTTTTCGCAACAAGAAAGCTCCGTGTCCTCCTCTGCAGGATCCCTTCAGCTATTCAAAGCTACGCTACAGACCAGCTACCAAGGACTGCTAGGGGAGCAGTGAGGGGCAGCAGGGAGGAAAGGGCAGTCATGGATATTTTAACAGGGATGTGTACGTCGGGGGTAAAAAGGCTTTATTAAAAGTGCATGCTTTTCTTCTGAGGTACCAAGAGCAAGGAATCCCCGGCCTATCTCCGCTCGGGGATTGCAGCAGCCTTTGCAGCCCCTAGCCCTGTCCGTCACCAATCACCCATCAAGTAGCCAACGACTGAATATTCTTCAGCATTTCATCAAAAGCCTCACGGGAAGGCGCTTCGGCGTTCTGGAAGGAGACCTTGATCCGACTGTACAGACTGAAGGACTTCAGCTCCAGCCAGATGAATCCGAAGCGATCGTCGTCGAAAAGAACAAAGACTCCGGGAGTTCGCTCCGGGCTGGTGAAGCCATGGCCAGCAATGAGCCCCGTCCCATAAAAGCTGCGGGGAGAGAAGAGCAAGAAAAAGGTTTGGGAACGGCCATAAATACCCAATATTTAACAGTAACAATAACAATGCCACTGCCAAACATGCTGCCCGGTGCTACAGAGAAGGCAGCTTTAATTCACTTGGTTCTCGTCACAAAACACCGCTGACACCATTTCAAAAACAGAAAACCATCCATTGCTACGTGTATTTATCTGAGCCCTCCTGGAGGCTCTTGGCTCCTAATCAGCACCTGCAAACCAACGATGAGTTTTCTGTAGCTCAGCTCAGTGATCCGGCTGAGATGATTTACTTCTGCAACTCACAGATCAACGCCGGTGCAGACAACCCCCTAAGAAAAGAAAACGCGCGTGGAGAGCGTGACCAGAGAGGCAAACCTCGTGAGAAACCCGGGGAAAGGAGAGAAAGGAAAACCTTAACAGGAGCTGGGGAGGAGTAAAGGTCAGCCTAACCTCCAAGCAAGCAGCAGGTGGAGCAGGGTTTTATTCAAACACAGCTTGCGTGTGACAGCAGGGGCCTTCTGGGATTAACCAGCTATTGGTAAGCTTTTCCATGAGCACAGATGTTTGGCTGAAGGTCACCTGCCTAAGCCTCAGCTTCTGGGCTCTGTTTCCACACCTCATTTAGCATTCTGCTTCACTGAGCCCAGGCCCCGCTCCACGAGGCTCTCTGTGTACCTGCACCTCCTGCTTACGGTGCTCAGCACCTTGCAGAGTTGGTGCCAAGGCACCAGGTGCCAGGGAGGGGTGGGAGGGAGCACTGTGTTCCCACAGCCAAGGAACACAAATGACACACAGGAACAGGAAGCGGCTCAAACAGATCTCCAAATATACGAGCTGAGCAGCTCTCGGAGGGGAAAAAAAGGCAAAATACAGATGACAGCATGGTAAGAAAGAAGAGGATCGAACGAGAGCGTAAGAAATAGGGCAGCAGAGAAAGAAAGCCTGAGCACAAGGGGCTGGGAGATCCGTGTGCGGGTAAAAGGCAAACAAACACAGCACGTGCTTCAAAGATTACTCTTCCCACTTCAAAAAGGGAGTGGCACAAGTAGGCTGCAAAACAACTCGTCCCCATTACCAAATCCGGCAGGTCCGGGGATAGTCCTCGTTCCTCGATATGACCCCCATGGGCAGCATGAAGGGCTGGGATGCTGAAGCCTTGTCCTGGGCTGCCTGCTCTGCCCCAGCCGCAGTCTCTTCCCCCTCAGCACCTTCTCCTCCTTGGGGCTGTGCAGCGGGAGAGGAGGCAGCCTGCTGGGAGCGGTCCTCTTCCTCCTGCCGCTGCTCCTCCTCCTGCTCCTCCCGACGCACCTGCTCCTGGACCTCGAGGACGATGCGAGAGAGCTCACTGAAGTCACGAAGGTTCTCGATGTCAGGCAGCTGCAGGGGGTGCGCCAGGTCTATCTCCACAGTCTGCTGCCCAGCTGGGATGTTGGGATCTCCCTGGGGATGGGAAGAAACAGGGTGGCTGCAGAGCAGGATCCAGCACCTGACTTCTACGGAGATCACCCTACTCCACACCCACCAAGTTGGTAACAAAAGACAGCAGATTTTGTTCACTGAACTCTCTGCATCACCCAGAAACAAGAATGTTACATCTCGCAAGGATGAAAGAAAGTCAGAACTGCATCTGCGTTGTGTCAGAACCGCTCCCTGCAGAGAGGAAGGAGCTCACCAGCTTGGCACCAGCAAAGAGCTGCTGCTGTTTGGTACCTGCTCCTCCGATGCACACGAGTGATCTCCAATCATCTGCCACCAGTTGCTCACAGAAAGTAGCTCATAAAGACAGAAAAGGGAGGGAGAGCCAGGTAGCACCATGGAAAAACTTTGCAGAGCAAGTTCTAGCTACACTGGCACATGTTCAGACCCACTAATGCCACCAACACCCACAAGGAAATAAGGTTTCGTATTGCAGCACCCGATTACCTTCTCCTTTCTCCTGTGGATCCATGGCATCAAGGAAAGATTAATTTAACAAACAGCTGAGAGAAGGGAAAGCACACTCACGGTGATTTTAGTCCCCTTGGCTTTCCTTCCATGAAAGCTCAACATGACAATCTCCAGCCCGTGGCTCCCATACGTTCCCTTGAAGAGACCCGGCTTGATGAGGTCGTCAGGGCTGCTCGGAGGGAGGTAGATGCGTCGGTATGTTAAGCAGTTGCTGTGCAAAAGGAAAGGTCCGAGAGGTTAAGAGAGGACTCCCAGACACAAAGAACGTGTCTGCAGTCAGCTCCTCGGGACAGCTTTGGGTCATCACCACATCAGAGGCAGGATGCATGTTCTCAGTGTTACAATAAGCTTCACAGATTTCATCTCAGGCACAGGCAAACACACCTCCCTCCACTTTCCTCTACCAGTCCCTGTTAGCACACCAGGATGCTCCTGCTCCAAGGCCATGGCAGGCCTCAGAAATGCTCCCTGACACTTCTACAGGACCTAAGGAGCAAAGCCTATCTCAACCTCTGCTACAGCGAGTTGGCTGCTATTAGAACTTTAGAGTGATAGTCAAGAAAAGTTCTTGGGGACTGTGCCATTTCTGCCTAGTGCACTACTAAGCATATTGTTTAGTAACAAGGCTACCAAGCAGAGTCCCTCAGGATCACGGATATTCACTCTGTCTTCAAAATGAACACTGTCAGATGGCTCAAAACGATCTTAATGTGCCCAGCAAACTTGTAATGGAAGCAGTAATAATAAACCTCCACCTCTCCCAGCAAACAGAAAGGACCGCGCTTCCCCATATCTTTGCACAGAGCCTGCAGAGGCAGAACCTGAACAAAACGACGTTCCTTTGGCTGTGAAAGGTCATCGCAAGCATCTCATTTTCAGAAGCAATGACCTGATGTGGTCTGGTAGTTGCAGCAGCCTTAATACCTAGAAAGAGCTGGTGCCCTTACTCATATTGGCTGGTGTAGATGAACTTCATCAAGATGAGCTCTTGCATGTGCTCATGGAAGATGTCTTCCAGAGTGCGACCCCACTCTTCCCGTAGCCACGTCCGGAATTCCTGTAGGAAAACAGAGGTATTTCATTTGCAACAGGGACAGCACCGCAGCACAACTGTGCCACATGGGTACAATTCCCCGGCTGAGCACAGAGGGAGCACACACTGACAGCTGATTATGGGTGGGGTTGGGAACAAGGAAATACTGCTGCAGAGCAGGCTTGGAAAAACATTTAACAGTCATCATGGTGACTACACTACCAGCAAAGCTCTGCACCATAAAGATACGCTTCCCTTCAAATAAATCCTACGTGAACCAATGTGACTCCTCGGAACAAAAGCATAAATGTCACCTGTTACTGCAAATCAGCTGATTTACTGCAATGTCCTGATTTACCCTGCAGTATCCCATCTGTGCACCCATAACAGCCCGCTCCCGGGCCCTATCCTGGCACATTAAACACAGAAGGGAAAGCTTCTGAAAAGCACTGAAGATTTAGGGGGTTAAACGCTGCCCATTTAACACTGATGCATCCAAATCCGGAGGGTCCTCTGAAAAAAAATCTCCCGAAGTCCCTCCACAGCAGCTCTGACAAGTTAATACCCCCACATGAGTTGGTGTAAGCTGCTAGCACACTGAGATAGCAGCCTACCAAGTGACATTCCCAACCTGCTTTATCTTCTCAACCCAGATCCCTCAATTACCATAATGCCACGCATCCTTAACGCAGTGCTTTGGAAGCATGAAAGCATTTCTCATCTGCTGCAGAACCAGAAAACACTTAATGAACCCTTTCACCCAGCTGTTTCCCATTAGCAGACAGACATCTTAAAGCACACGTTAGAAGCAAGCGAAGGATCAGGTCTGTCGTGCCGAGCGAGCTGGGCTCCTGGCAGCAATGCCACTACCTGGAGCAGCTGTGAGCTGAAGGCTTCCATCCTGGAGTAGGAATCTGCCTCGCTGGGTACGCCTTACACAGTCACGGGGTAAACAAACAAATGGAGCTTTAATCCCTCAACAAAGACAACAAGCAGCAGAAAGGTGCCCCGCTGACAAGCCGGTACTCTAATGCAGCTGGTACTCAACATTAGGGCTGTGTCTGAAAGATCTTCATTACACAGACAGCAGTACCGCAGAGATCGATGTCTGGTGAGCGCAGCACGGCGTACAGTGCACACTGCTGCCTTTCTTCAGACAGCCCTGCTACCGAACAGGACCAGCACCACAGCACAGGTGCTCAGGATCCAACAGTAGTGGGGGAAACAGCACCTTGCTGGGAAACTGCCCAAACCCCTGCTTTGTTCAACTGGATGGACAGACAGCCTGCTCTCACACTGCTACACACTGAGGCAGGGCCAGGCGCCCACCCAGGCACTCTGTGAGTGAGTGATCACTTACAGTGATCATGCTGAGCTGATCCCATCCACTGAATCCCTACATCAAACCCCGGCACGTGCAGGAGCTCCCCAGGATCCTGCAGGTCTTAATGTGCGTCTACTTTACATTTCGATTCAAGCGAGGATCAATTCCACACACTCAAGAAAAGATCAGAGTACATCAGCCTCAGGCTACCAGCCTGTGCTTGCAAGTATGCTCAGATACACAGATCTCGATATTAGCTACGAGCTTAGATAAGGCAGCAGTGCTTATCTGCAGAGAAGGGACACACACCAGCCTTAAGCCTGGCCAAGCACTCTCACCTCCTGCCTTCCCCCTGACATCCGGTGGTGATCTGTCTGGTTGCATTTGGTGGAGAACTCGTCCTTCTTCACAATCTGTAGTTACCACGGAGGAGAAATGAACAGGTTACAGACCTGATGAGAGACGCCTGGGATGACTTCACTACCACTGCTTAGAGTAAATGCTTTGCACAACGAGTGCTACTGAATTAGGCATGGCACAGATATCATTAAGAGATACTCAACGCATCAGCTATAGGACAGAGAACTAAAAGCCACAGAAACCCAATGCATTCTAATGAAAGATCTTATCATGTTGCCTCTCCATTTGAGTTTTTTGTTCATTTTAAGGACAAGGAAGCAGCCCCTCAAGAAGCTTTTCAAAGCATTCAGCTGAATGGATGATGCTAAGTCGCCTTCCTACAGTCTCATTTAGCACTGGAAAAGCAAGTGGGACTGTGTGTCTGCGCGGATGGATGCGTCCAGCACTGAATAAGGCCACTTTACGTATCCTTTATCTCAGCCTGAACACACTGGTGTTCCCACCCTGCTCCAGGCATACAAAGGAGAGCGTAACAGTGAACAAACCCTCTGTGCAGGGAGCAGCGCGCACAAGTTTTAAGACACATGATGAGGGTTAAGCTGGCGTCCATCCCAGGGCCACATCCTTTCAAAAACCTATTTTTTGATGAATCTGCTTCTACAGCCAAGTTGCACTGACACATACACACATCACCCCTAGGACACATGTTGCTGCAAACACTAAAGGGGCTCACCTGGATGTGGCCATTATGAGGTCCCTTATGGCCATACATACACTCAACCGTTGCAGATTTCCTCTCCATGAGATGGATCCTGAAGAGAGGTTTGAATCTCATCGGGTCATCAACGTGAGGGTCGTGAGGTGGCAAGTACATCCACCCAATGATGAACAGACCATCCACCTGCAGAGGGATGGGAAACAAAGAACACAGCGTCAGCCTTGCCCGCGTCCTGTGGAGTTCATGGCAAACAGCTCAGGGGCCTATCCCATAACAGGGCAAGAGCTGCAGAACAGCTTGCTGCATTTCCAAACTGCTTTCCAGCAATTAAACCAGACCATATGCACTCACAGCACACCCCTGGTGAAGAGGGAGAGGGTTTCTTTATGAGGTTTTTCTGCACCACCGGAAAATCATCAGGCTTTTATTGTTGCAAAGGATTTTGCGACGGATGCTTGGTGCACAGGATCCGGAGGGAGAGACCACACAGCAAGTCAAGCTCTAATTAGTTTGAGAGCTCCTGCTGGCAGATTCTCAGAGTTCTGCTTCTCATGATTATCTGCTCCTCTTGGATGAGGAATTATTTGGCTCTGTTATTCACGGGCAGCACAGGAAGCAACAATCCCCTCAGCTGAGAAGTATAAGCGCCAGCTCCCTCCCTGCAAGCCTGAAAACCCTTCCCTTCCAGCCCCACAGTTCCAGAGAAAGGATATTTTCTGAACAGGGATATGAGAGGAAAGCAGAGTAGTGCCACGGGGGCACACTTGTTTTTGTAAGGTCACGACATCATGTAAGCATCGTTGCACTTGGATGTACTCTGATACCTGTTCACAAAACAGAACATTGCAAAACTCTTAAGGGCAGAGCAGCACTGGCCCTGGTCATTTGTTGTGGGTCAGCCTGCCACCTCTTGCACCCTGGTGCAAAGAATAAGGGCTTCTGGCAAGCATCTCGCCCAGTCTCAGTAATACAGCGTCAAGGTTGTTCATTAACTTCTCTCCCCAGCAGCACAAGAGCTGGCAGGCTCCACGAGCCTTGCATCAGTAAAGGATGGCAATGTACAGAAAGGTGAGGTGCACAAACACAAGGGCAAAACCCTTTGCAAAACGTTCAGATGCAGGCAAAGGTTAAGCACTAGTACTGAAGTCTCTGTGGTATCAAAGCACAAGACTCCTGTGCCAACCAGGGGAACATCAGCATTAGACTCTAAATGAAACCTTGCCCTCAAACATCCCTCACATCTTCCTGTGTGCTCCTGCAGCTACGTGGAGTGCAGCTGAAAAACAGAAGGACTGTCTGGAAGACGGCGGTGATGATGGAAGGATCCAAGGAGCAATCCGGGTACCAACCACGTGCTTGAGTACTGGCTGTTAAGAGTTCTCAACACCACACAAATGGCAAAGGGGCATTCAAAAGGCTCCGTTCAGTCCTCCACCACAGCCCCAGCACGAGGTACTCACCACCACGTTCAGCAGTCCCCCGTAGGGCCCGATGTCCGGCTGCCACAATCCCAGGATGTGTCGGTATCGGTGCAGCACTGGGGAACAGTGAGACACTGATGTGAGCGTTATCGAGCGGAGGAATTGGAATTGGGGGGGGGGGGGGAAGAAAGAAAGGAAAAAAAGACTACCACCAAACTGCACACCACGCTGACCAATGCCACCCACAACAGTATTATAAGGAAGTGGTTGCATCCAACCACAGCGAGGCAGTTCTGAGGCCTCCCATGAGTTCATGAGGATTTGTCTTGTCCTCTGAAGCTCCGCTGCACTGCAGGGGCAGGAGTTTGTTCCCAGGACCTTACACAAGCAGATACCTCAGTGGGAGACCTCTGCAACGCAGTCCCGTTGGTGCAAATCACACAACATATCCAGAGCTAAAAACAAATCAAGTGTCTGCCACCTCCAGCTACTGAAACCGCACCTGATGCCTCACACGGCAAAGCAACAGAAAATAAAGGCATAAAGGCAGTGAAGAACAGGGAAATGTGAGTACTTTGAAAGAATCTCCCCTCCTTGCAGAGACAAAGTTGTCTCCAGAGTTAAGCATCCTTCTTCAAAACAGCCAATAGACAGCGGGGCAAAGCGCACAGCCCATGCCAGCTCGGGAGTTGCAGAACTCGAAGCAAGCTGCTACATCTCAGCAGTGCCCACAAGCTGCTGCCCAGCCCCTCTCACAGCCTGCTGCAGCACAGGCGGCTCCTGCTCCTCATCTCAGAGTTCGGTGCACTTTCAATCACGCCAAAATGAAAGGGCAAATACGAAAACCTCTTTGAACCAGAGATAATGCCTGCACAGAACCACGTCAAGGGAAGCTCGGAGATGCTCCTTGCCTCCTCTCCCAGCCTCACAGCGACGCTTTTTGTCCATACAGTTTTCAGATACGACCAAAACCCTTCCTGTGCAGATGACACACACGGTGCAGCACCTTGCGTGGGAACAACAGGACACAGGTTATTTCTAAGGCCCCCGTCTTACAGGGTTGCTCTTGGCCAACTCAGAAAGCCACAACTTACAAACCAGCATGAACCAATGATGGCTTTTGTTTCACATCAATTCACACAGGAGGAGCTGTGTTTCAGTGCAGCTTTGTTCCTTTAAGTACTTGGGACAGGGAAGACTGTAGGGGTGTTTTTATTACAGCAAAGCAGAGAACTTCCACGGTGGGTGAGAACAGCAGGGAGGGTTATCCAGAGCTGCAGCCAGCTGGCCCAGAGGAGCCTTTTCCCAGCGCCGGATTCGGGACTGATGCTCTGCTTTCACTCAGCAAACAGAGTGCAGCACAAACAGCACCGAGGTGAGCAAGCAAACCGCATTCGTCGCCTGCTTGTCTCACTGCTGTAATTACGTATTAATAAATGGTATGTGCATGAGCCATTTCACCTGCCACGATCTGCCTTCCCCACCCTGTCTGCTGTGGAGCTGACAAAACCCAGCTTTTATCATTATTATTACTTTTAGGACAAAAAACTCGATGCTGAGCTACCCGGGAGCGATGAGGATTTCTTTCCTCCTCCACCTCCTCCTGCTCTTTCAGGCTAAAGGCCCCGACAAGGCTCAAAGCAAAACCTTAACTCCCTATTTCAGGCCTGGGGGCGATCGTTTTTCCCTTCTACAAAGTCTCAGGGCTGCAGCTAATCCCTCTGCTGAGTTCCAGCCTTGGCTTCCCTGTGGCAGGAGGTGGGGGAACACAGCTCCTGAGAACACAGCAGCACTTGGGCCTCCCTCCAACGCTTGCTTTCCTCTGCTATGTGCCAGACCTCCAATTCTTCTCAGTCCTGAAGAAGTCTCTTGCCTATCCAAACTTCTGAGCCCGTGTGCTGCCAAGTGGAACAAGAAATACACCCATGGGAAACTTCAGCAGCACTCCCACCTGGGCAGGCTATGACCCACACTGCCACACGCAGCCCTGCAAGCCCTTCAGATGGAAAAGCAGCTTGGATCCAGCTGGGGAAGGGCTCGGGCAAGCAGGGAACGCCCCATCTCCCATCACAGGAGCTGCCTGGGAAAGGTCTGATGCCTGTGCTCTTCTCCAGGGACACAGGACACGCAGGACAAGGAGCGGCACTGAGCAAACACACAGCAATTCAAGCAGGCACAGCAGAGCTGGCACATCAACAAACACCATCGGTATGGGAAAGAACTTCCAACCCCAGAACGGGTTATTAAATCAGGAGCACAGCAGATGCTTTCATACACGTCTGTTCTAGCTAAATCCCATTACACTGCCTGCGTCTGCTTTGAGGACAAAGGCAGAAATGAATGCAAAAACCCGACATGAGAGCGTTCAGTGAGATCTGCAGCCCCTGAAGCTCGCTTTGACTGGAAGGGACCCGGACTACTGCAGCTCCTTCAGCCTCTCAGGACAAAGCAAGATGCCTATAGCCAAACTGAGCTGGAAGAATGTAAGCAGCCCTCAGTCACTGAAATGACCCAAGTATCACCAAGGCGAGCTGAAAACCTGGAGAAAGGGATCTGAGCTGACCTGGCTCGTGCTGTACGAGTTAGGGAGCGGTCACGATCGATCCTGGTAACAAAGGCTTAACAAGTGAGGTGGGGAAAAAGGGGAAATAAGCCATGGCATCGTCAACCACGCTGGCTGATCTCCAAGTGACACGCCATGCCCCTACAGAAAAGAGGCTTGAGACTTCAGGTGTATGGGGCTGCAGCTGCAGAATCCACAACTGAGGGAACGGCACAAAATGCCATTTCAGAGCTTCATTAAAGACACTGCCACCATGGCCTGCTGTAGATCTCCGAATGGCCCATGCTCAGCTGCCTTCTTCAGCACAGGCAAGCGTGCAGCATTCACTCCTCCCATCAGCGCGTGCGGAAGAACTCCATTCCCAAGCACTCGTGAATTAGTAACCTGAGTTTGCAAAGTGACCTTATTCCCCTTCCCCTAAGGAGCATAAGAGACAGCTCAATGCTCCTTCCAGACACCAAGCAGCGCAGGCTTCCCTCATCAGTTTAATGTGACCAGCGCTCCCCTCAGCACCTGCAGAAGGCTGAGCATCAGAACTGAAGTGTTTTGCTGTTCTCCCTTCACCATTTCAAAGCACTTAAAAAAATAAATAAAAGATCAACCCATGTACCATATACCCACTGACACATCATTCTGAAGGCTCACACCACTCCACAAGAACTGCTCGTGACGCCCTCCACACCGTCCCAAGATCCACCCCAAAACAATCTGCTCAAAGCAACGTCACACTCCATGCAGCGTCTCGTGTGTGCTCAGTGCAGGAAGCATCAACCAGCGGGGTACGTACGGCAGGTGTAAACATCTCTGTACTCCATGTGCTCGTAGTCGGGAAGGATTTTCATAAAACGCCCCGACTTCACCCGTGGGTTTATACCTGAACAGACACACCAGGGTAAGTGCCAGAGAACTCAGCTCCACCGTCACCTTATGATGAACCTGGACCAACTCCCTTCTGATTTCACTTCCAGCTGCGGTGCACCAACCTGTGGTTTCCGGTTTGCTCCCTCGGGCACAGCCAGCTAGCAGGGTTACTGACACAGAATTTGGCACGTTCGACATTCCCCACGGTGACATTTACAAATGACATCCAGGGATGTTAAATCGGTCCCCCCCAAAACTCTGTGGTGCGACAGTAATGAGCACCGCTGTCTGAGAAGTGACTGCACGGAGGGCAGCCCAGCTCTTGGGTTAGCACTGCTCCCTAACACCGGATCTCAGTTCCCAGTTTCCCACACTATTTCCTGCAGAAGCACATTCAGTGCACAGAACAGCTTAGGTGAGCTCTACCAGCAGCTCCACATCAACTCTTCTGCCATTAAGGAGGTTTATGGGACAGCAGAGAAAATGGGGGTCACACCACCAGGAAACTGTTCCAAACCCACTATCTGTTGGTTAAATCTGAGAAGGAGAGCCAGGACAGCACACCCTCTAAAGCCAGAGAAGGTTGCCAAGCACCCTGAGCAATGCTTGGCTAATCCTGGCTAGCAACCATGCTGGTTAGGATCGCTGAATGGATAAGGGCACAGTCCTTCCTCAGGCAAGGAGTGAAGACTATTGCAGAGGTTGGCCTCACACATTGAGTGCAATGGATGCTGTGGATGCAGAAACTCCTGTGGTGCAAGGGAAGACTGGCAAAATAGCTGCTGATTTCATAGCCCTCAACAAACCTGCCTCACAAGTCTTATCAGACTCTGGCAATCTGCAGAATGGCAAGAGGGCCTCCAGTGCTGACCATGTCTCCGAGAGCTGGCTCAGCATCACCAGCCCTCCCACCCAGACAAGCTAAGCGCTTCCACTTCATGTGCACAAACAGAGGCAGTGGGTGATGAAGTAACTTTGCCTGAGGACGCTCAGCAAGTCTAACAGATGGAACGAAAACCTAGAAGTTCTTCCTTTTCAGCGTGAAGATCAGTGCCTGAGGTAATCACTGCTTCAAGGCTCAGCAAATAAAGCAGGTGCAGAAGTCGAGCAGGTTTTTGGCTCTGCAAACCCTACAGAGACCTCTCATGACTGCAGCTTGGGATAGTTACTATTTTGCTATACAGAACAGGGCCTTATCCGAACAGGTAAAAGTCACAGCCCAGGTGCCACTGGTTAAATCTTGTTCTTTATACTGAGGACCACAAACCCTCACAAAACACGTGGTGGTGGAGCCAAGATAACACAGCCTGACAGTGCTGATATAGGAGCTCCTGGAGGCTGAGCAAAGCTCTCAGGGTAACCCTGCAGCTTCTGACTGCAAAGGGCAAGATTTGGTGACAGGGAGACAGCCTCACGTGGATCCCCGCCTCCATTTGGGCCACAGCCTATCCTGTCTTCTCCTCTCTGACACCCCCCAAACCACGGGATAGCACATGTGCCTTCTGCAAGGCAGGTGCACGCTGAATCTGAGGTCCCACTCCTGCAGCCATCGCTAAAACAGATTGGCACCTGAGCAGAGGCCAGCCCTGCCACGTCCTCCTCCTCCAGGAGCAGCCCAAAGGACTCCACCGACAGCTCTTTCCCACTGGCAGCACGGAATGGCATCCTTTCACTGAGACCAGCCTTAACTTAGTCACTTTGGGGTACTGACAGCTTCCAGTTAGAGAAAATATCAGTTAACTCCTCAGCAAGGTCTGAACAGGGTAAAACAAATGGGAAAAGATGAGAAACCTTCATTATGCTCCACAAGAAACTTAAGTTCTGTGCCGTTTTCTACCAGAGGATTGGAGGACAGATGTCCCAGTTCTTGCTATCTGCTTAGTATGAAATAAAATCCCAAACGTGTCAGCTTCACAGATGCCTTTGCCATTAGAAAGCAAGTCTGAATAACTTATACTGTCAAAGCGTAATAAATATTCAACACGTATATGCTTTCAAATTGGTACTAAGCACAGACATCCAGATCTGTAGCAGCTCCATCACTTACGTTTGGCATACACATCCCGGCAGGACACTCCTGTGATCTCCAACTTCCGCAGGTTTTCACAGACACCGTACTCTGCAATGACATGGATAACAACGTCAGCTCTGGCACTGAGGCCTTTGCTATGAAGGCATCTCGAAAATGAGGTATGAGGTGCACTCTCGCGAGCTGGGCCGCCAATCCGAGGGTCTTATTGCTCTTCTGCAGAGAAAACGAAAAGCTGGAGGTAATTCATTGTAGTTTGGGGATCCAGCACTTCCCAAGCGATGCCTGCAACAAACGCACCACGCAGCAAAGATACAGAGGCTGACATCTACACTGCAAAGGGCGTGAAATGAGAGAGACGTCCTCATTACAGCTCCGAACGCGTGCCCATTTAGATCAAATCATGATAGTGAGTAGTAATTATTTACTCCCACCGAGCTGTCCAACAGAGAAAACTGCTTATTAGGATCTGAAGAAAAGGTCACAGGCTTAAAAAAGAATGACATGGAGACATAAAACAGACATCAGCACGTACAAATATGGTTACACATGAAAGCGGATCAGACGGAGATGGGGCTGCTGTACGCCCAAACGCCTTTGATTGCTCACAGAACACCCTGAAAACCAAGCAAGCCGGAGACCTTAAAGGCAGCTTTGAAGCAGAAAATGAGCTCATCTCATTTTGTTTGCAGGAAGTCAGCGCCGAACTTCTAAGAAACTCCACAAAATATAATAAAAGCAAGCACTAACATCTCACTGCAAGAAACCCTTAGAAGAGCAGAGGGAGGAAATGAGAGGAGGGAGATCCCAAAAACCCAGCGGCAGCAACGAGCACGCTGCTGCAGCAGTCCTGGTAGATCTCAGTACGGAAAGCTATCCTCCTTGACATCAAACACCTCCATACTGCAGATCAAACAGCTTTCCCTAGCCATGCCAGACCCCAGGGCTGCCAAGTACCACTGCCTGATGCTGCTAGCCTGCTGCAAACAGAATCCATTTCTCATATACGGGAAAAGCAGAAGTGTCCCTGAATGAATCCAATATCATTCAGTCTATAAATACAGCACTTGTGGCACATATACGTGATGATAAAGCAACCACAAAGCTTACTGTCAGCCCGCCTGTGGGGAATACACGCTCTGCATTACATTGCTTTGGGTAAACAGCAAGTTCAATCGAGGTAAGAGTGGGCAGGAGGTACGAAGGCACTGCCCTTCATTAAAAGATGCAGAAGCCCGTGGCAAAACTCCTGCTGATCTCCATGGCAAAAGCCAGAGGAAGCTCCACGCATCAAACACAAGGCGGGATGAGGAAGCACAATTAGCCAGAGAGCAGACAGACAAGCTCGCAGGGAAGTACACCCAGCCCAGCACAAACAAGCTACACAGTGCTGGGCTGCAGATCTGTGAAACCAGAGCTGAGCTGGAGGCCTGGCACCGAGCACCATGCAGCCATCCCAGGGCTGCCCCTCCTGCCAGGCTCAGGGAGACTCTCAACTGCTGTCCGTGTGCGTGCACAAGTGGGTATGTGCCCAGTCACTACACCAAAGGGGTGGAGGGAACGGTATGTTCCCTCAGCTGACCAGAAAGAGGCCTTGTATGATGACAGAAGCAGGGTGGTTATAGCCTGCTGTTTGTAAACAGCCCACTCTTTCCACGTATAAACAAATATTCACCTGGCCACAGCATCAGCGGGATGCAGGCTTTGTGCAGCAGGCATTGCAGCTAGGTTACGTTCAGCCTCATTGATGATATTCATACTGCATCAGAAAGGGAGGAGACACGCAGAGGATCCTGCCCAAATGGCACTTCTCCACGTTGCCAACAGCAATGCCAGCAGGAAGACATCCTGCCTTCCTCCAGAAGCCCTCATTTCTCCCCAGGCATCTTTCCTGCTGCATCCATAAACCACTCCAAGTGCAGCCCCAGGTCAGACTGCCCAGCCAAACCCCCAGGCTGATGGCTTTGCTCTAAGTACATCACTTCTGACTCAGGAGCTGTGACCACCATGATAGCTGCTCGAGGAAAAGAAACCCCTTGGCTCCCAGGGCACACAAAAATCCTGACGACCATAAGCAAGAAAGCTGCTCCTTTCTTTGAACTCAAAAGACACGAGGGACATTAAATGTACAGTAAACAGGGCTTTAAGAGAGAGCTCTAGCAAAATGAAACGGATGAGCTTTTCTTTATAAGGCACAGAAAGCCTTTTTCCTGGAAGCTTCCTGAGAAACCCCACTGCTCTGCAGTTAAGTCCATTTTAAGGGAACCTATCTCAGTGCTGCAGCTCACCGAGTCAAACACCTTAAGGAGTTAACAGCCACAGAAATGTGCACGGTTAGAAATAATCCTGCTTCAAAAGTAAGGATGGAAATTGGTTGTGAAGCTCTTCCCTGACCAGCTGCAGTCTGTGATATTAGGTTTATAATGAGCGCTTGGAAAACGTGCCAAACACGGTGCTGTTTCCATGGCCGCGTGCACTGGAATTGAAAGGACTTGGAAAGGTATAATGAATCCCACTAATACCTTTCCAAGTGTCATCCACTCCCCGGCCTGCTCATGGCAAAGAGAGCCCTCCTTGCAGCTGTGATATAATCTCCTGGAGGCAGGGAGCGTTTCCACTCTATCTCAAATAATACACTCAAATATCACACCACTGCTTTCCCTCGTGTCTCTCTCAGCAGCTCCAAGCACTGTACGTGGACACCTCCAGCTCAGAGGGAACGAGGATGTCTGGTAGAGCTTGACACCCTTACCACTGCTAAGGTTCATCAGTGCCCTGGCTAATCAAGTCTTCTAATTAGTCCTGGATAAAGGTACGTTTACAGTGCCGTGCACAGAAGGCATGGAAGTGTGTTGGATTATTTCAGACACCACGGACACGGGAGATTCTCATGTCAGCATCTCTGGAGTACCAGGAGGACAGATCTGGAACCAGCTTCTTGCCTCCAAAGGCTTCCAAACACTTCTCCCAGCAGAAGGTCTGTAGTGACCTCCAACCAGAAGGAGCTGTGATCTGCAACGAGTGAAGGCATTTGTGGAAACCCTGAAGCAAGAAGATGGGTGGCTTTAGTCCTGCAACCCACAAACACACCTGAGGAAGACCCTGCGAAGAATGGCCACTACTAGCAAGAAACAGCAAGCCATTGGCTTTCAGACAGCACCTGGACCGAGAGCATGGTTAGATATGAAAAAGTCCACCACAGTTCACCAAAGAAACACACTATGCAATTCTGTAACCACGCAGTTCAGAGCCTCGTGACATATTAAAACCACATTCTCATTTACTAAGGCAATGTACTACGGGAAATAGCTCCCACTGTGGGAGCACGAATTCCCCAGAGTCCTGAAAGAGCTGAATTCCACCCAGCAGCCCTCTCACTGAGCACACAGAGCAGATTCCCATGCTCCTCCCCAGGAACTCTCGAAGCCCTCCTCAAAGTGAGTGTCCTTAACACCTTGGCTGACACTTCCACAGGTCCGAAACTAACGAAGATTGCTGTTACAACCCAAAGCCTTTCCAGGCATGTTCTGCTCTAAGATCTCTGCTGCGTCTACGCTGCTTTAAGATGAAAGTTGTGGCCTATCAGGTGCTAATCAAGGTAGGTCAAGCCATGAGCAACGGTGCTTTAATTCAGCTCCCACTGCAGAGATCAGAGATCAGCAATCTCCTATTTATAGAAAACACGAACGCAACTGCAATCCTCTTCTTGCCAAAGAAGCAATTCAAAGACATTGTTTACCCCAAACAGTTGCAATGATAAAAGGACAGCAGCCCTAACAGCCACGGCAGCGTTACACAACCGCTTCTGGTTAATCCCTGCTCTCTCCCAATGGACAACCACCAGGAGAAGCCACCCCTCGCTTTCAGGACAAACCCTCTGGATGTTTGCACCATTCACAACACCTTTTCAAGACTATTCTGAAACTGAGTGTGCCTGCAGCAGTACAAGAGGAAGGCACCAGCTCCCAATGGACTGAGTGCCCCGTGGGATTTGGGCAAAGCCAGGTTGTCCCTACCCTCAGCACTGCTGCTGCCCAAGATGAAGGCAGAAACTGGTTCATACAAAGCACTGCAACAATTCATGCCTCACAGAGAATAACTGTTGCATTTAATTTCAGGTTTGGCTTTCTTTTCTTATCTCCAATAGTTTTACATACAGGACTGCCACGAAGTCAAAGTTTACCAGTTAATTCCTTAAGAGTACAGCTCTAGGGCATCACTAATAGGCTTCAGAGTGAACAAGCCATCAATGTAAGGGGTTATGACTGGAGGGGCACACATATTCTCGCCCTCTTTCTGGGACCTGCAGTATTCCCAACAGGACACACATGCATACGTTCAATGTTGCAGTACTACCACGATGGCAATCACTTAATGCTCACGTGCAGAACTGCGCACGTGAAAGTCCACACTGAGAGCAGCTCAGAGAATCATGGTTAAAAGGCCACAGGAACAGCTCCATAAACGTCCAGTTTACAGCCAGGAACCTGCCCCTTACCTGTGCCACACAGCTTGCACATCATGCCTTTGGTGCCAGAATTACCTCCACCAAACCTGCAGCCCACCAATACGCTCTCTGACCACAGCTGGAACTGATACATAAGGAGAAACACAGGAAGCAGTGTTGGGAAAGAGAACAGAAATTTGGTTGTAAGCACCTCTCACCTCGTTGCTAGAGAAGGGTCTTGAGACAGAACCCAGTTGCAGTGCTCTCCATTCCCATCTAATGAGCGCTTCCCTAATTTTCGGGTAAGCTTTTAAACACTGCTTCCTCCACTGGCAAGAAAACGCCAGCAGCGCTCATGAATTTAATAAACACATTTCCCTATCACAGTTTCAGTGATTCCTTTCCACAGACAATACCCGACTTAAAAATTACATGTGAACGTTTTGCCAATTTAATATAACCTATGAAAACAACCCATGTGCTACTGGTGACGTTTTGGAACCCCGTTCATGAAGCACACAAACCTGCACAAGGATTCCGTCAGCAGCTGAGTATAAGGAAAGAATGGATGTTATTTATTAGTCTGTCGCCAAGTAACAGCATTAAGTTATTGGGACCATTCCCTGCTGAGCGGAGAAATAAGAATGCTTTGGTGTACGTTTTCCAGGTACAGCCTTTGTACCGTCCAAGGGTTCCTGGATTGTGCTGATAAAGCATGAACTCATTCCTGCAAAGTTCAATGCATCTGAATGCGTCCCACTGCCTACAGCACACCTACAGCCGCCATCCCCATGGTCTCCCTGGCGTTAAAACCAGAAAAACAACAATGAATGTAAAGGACTTTGTGAGCTGGAAGCACCTGGCAGGACCGCATCGTGCAGAGATGGATGAGCACAGCAAGACGGCACGTGGAGAGCGAGACAGCCGCTGCGTTAACAAACAGGGGACAGACAGACACACTGATATCAGGTAAAGGTGAGCAGTACAACCGCAGTACTGGGCCACAGCAACACAGCCCGAGGCGGTGCAGGAGAACATGCCCCCCGCCTTTGCATTACTGCAGCACAGAGTCCGTGCTGGCACTCCTCAGGAAATGTACATGCCAACACGGTGCTCCCCGTTACCTCCAGGCCCCCAGGGCTCCCAGCTGGGCACCCAACGACCCCTTCCTCCCCCAGAGCAGTGACTCTGACGGCATCACCTCCCAGGCTGCGGGTCTGTCCCCATCCCTTCTCTACAGCTGCCACCGCCAGCTCGGTTCCCTGCGCCAACGGACCCATCTCCGCCCCAGTCGCCCCAGTGCCCCCCTCA
>JANHGO010004223.1:0-25425 GCA_024606505.1 Aquila spilogaster | reverse complement strand
ACAGGAAGGAAGGGGACAGATTCTTTAGCAGGGTCTGTGGTGACAGAACAAGGGGATGTGGTTTCAAGCTCAAAGAGAGTAGATTTAGGTTATCAATAAGAAAGAAGTATTTTACAGTGAGGGTGGTGAGGCACTGGAACAGGTTTCCCTGAGTTGTTGATGCCCCATCCCTGGAGACTTCCAAGTTGAAGCTGAATCAGGCCCTGGGCAACCTGATCTAGCTGTGGCATCCCTGTTCTTTGCAGGAGAGTTGGACCAGATGGCCTTCAAAGTCCTTTCCAACTCTAAGGATTCTATGATGCTATATATGGACCATTACTCACTTCTCAGTGGCACTACTAGGCTTTGTGTGCTTCCAAGTAAGTGAAAGAAAATACATTAGAGGAAAAAAAAAAAAGTAAAGGAAAGAAAATATATCCTTCAATTTCTGGGACAAGTTCCTTTTTTTAAAAAATACAGTACAAAATAAAGTTCCCTCACTGTAACCCTCTCCCACATCTATTCTCTAATTCTGACTTCCTGAAACATTTATGAATCTTACCTTTTCTCTTGCGTGCAACATGCCTTCTTTGCTGGAGAAAGTGGTCTGATGCCTCTCCAAAAGCTGAACTTCCTTATCTGAACACTGTCTGTTCAGTCCAACAGATACACCATTCCTTATTAAATTACTTAAAGACACTGACAGAGCCCATAACTATGAATCTTTATCTTATGTAGCTCAGTTGTAATTTGTACAATGGCTTCCACTACATTACCACAGAGAAAGGATAAAGTGAAAAGCTGCCTCTGTGTGCAGGCTAGATTGTGCACAGCAAAATATCAATAAAAGCAACAGGAAATCTGCTGCTCTCCTTTAGCCATTTGCTCATGGAGTGAGGGCATTTTTATCATGAAGTTAACTGGGTTCCAGAGGCTGGCTTTGTTTTATACTGAGTTTTCCCTTTCAAGAAAGAGTCATTTCATTCTGAAAGTGAAATTCCCTTTAACATTAAAAAGACATAACACATTTGCAAATATGATGATAAATCCTCATGGTTTATCATAAGAGCAGTTCTCCTAAAAGAGAAAGGCAATACATGTGTTGCAGCTATTGGTCAGCCAGAAAAAAAATCTCTTCCTGTATGAGAATTTCAAGATGTGCTTTTTATCAGGGCACCTGTATATTCCATCCTGCAGAGACAGACAGCTAGAAATGTCATTGTAGTTACTGAAGGTCTTATTTAAGTCAGGAAATTTTTTGAAATATTACATAAAATCTGTGACTGTGAAGTCATAGAATGATTCAGGTTAGAGGACACCTCACGAAGTCTCTAGGTCAACTTGCTGCTCAGAAAAGGATTGATGCCAAATTCAGACAGAGTTGCTAAGAACTTCTACTACAATTGGGTCTCAGAGGCCACCGAAGCTTGAAATTCCACAATCTCACTGGGCAACGTATTCCAATGCTTAATTTTCCTCAAAATAAAATCTTTTCTCCTTATATCCAGCTGAATTCTCTCCTGTTTCTGTTTGTGACTATTGTCTACCGCTTTCTCAGTATTAACCTCAGTAAAGAGCCTGGTTCTGGCTTGTCAGTTACCTTCTCTTAGCTACTGAATGGTTGCTTTTAAACTCCCCTGACTTCACTTCTTCAGCCAAGGTAGTCACAGGGGTAAAATGCATTTGTAATTTGAGACATAATACACATTTGTTACTCAAGTCTCCCGCAAAACTGTTTGTTTGTTTATTTATCTCATTGGCATCCTTATAAACATCAGTAAAAATGAAGCGTCCTTTTGCTGGAATAAAATGTCAACATGGAAAATTAAAGCAACATTACTGCAAAAAATTCAATTTCTTAATATAATCGAGTTCTGGAGAATGACTTGATAAGCAATGCTAAGTTGAGGCATAAACATGCAGATGCTTATTTCTAGTAAAAATCGTGGTCCTTTTCTTAAGTAAATGTCATCTTATTCTATGCATATCTGGACACAGGACTAGAAGCTAAAACTGAAATCAATTACCACTAAATTTGTACTGACTAGAGTGGGAATTTGTTTTTTCAGATGAAGAGCTTTCAAGGTGAAGACATTCACTTTTACAGCTTTTGCATTTGTTAGGTTGGTTCATGAATGCAGAAAACCTTCAAACTCATCAGATGGGGTTTTTTCCTTCTAATTTTAGATGCATAGCATTTATTTAACTTCTTCACTACCCAAGGCACTTCCAAGTACTGTAAACAGAAAAATACATACATCTTCAGAGAAAACGTCCTTTCATACAAGATGAGTAAAAGAAGTATATGTGATAAGCCACCATTTCCTGCTCAAAGCAGGAATCACCTTATGCTCAAAGCATAAGGAACAGAAGACAACTCACTTAGATATCTAAGATTTAAGTGAGATAAATCGTCTTTTTTGGGTATCAGAAGCTCACATATGGCAAATATTTGCCTTATACTGCTCTCCACACCTAATTGTCAAGCTTAGGTATTACAGCACCTATGCTGGAAGAATGATCAGTCACTTCCAAAGAAAGATGTAGATATTCATGCTCCATCCATACATGGTTTAGAAGAATCTTGGCTCTTCAGTCTGTTCGTTGCTTCCCTCCACTATAACTAGAGCAATTCCGTTAATCTGGAAAACTTTGGAACTGTTGATACATGATGGTCATGGACTGAGGGATAGAGTAGAAAGGCAGAGCATTTTCTTAGACCTCTGCTATGGAGTGCATTTGAGTTTTACTGTGTCAGGGTCTTGTGCAAGTGGATCGTATTATCTATATTCCCATCTTCAAGTGATTTGAAGACTCACTGTAATTTGTTTGGACTTGAAGTATAAGCAGTGTGTAGTCTCCTGCTGCAGACAGTGCCTTATCTAGTGTACAGTATATCAGCAGATGGTAAGAAAGTGCCTGTAAACAGCTTAACCTGAATTCAAAAGTTGTATGCTAAATGAGCCAATAGTTGTCTGTAGTATGGCAATTCCTATTTTTGCACCATGAGAAATATGGAATATTAGGAGACTGAGGTTACTTAGACACCTGTGTATCGTCTGCCTCTGTGTACCCACACATGTGTTAATGCTGTTCATTAAAAGACTTCCACAAAACCAACAAAAAAACTATATATACAATTTGATTGACAGGCATTAGTAATTTTGTGCAATTTCTCATTTTTATGCAGGTCAGTATAAATTTTGTTTTTCTACTTTTAATACCAGGATAGTAGCTCAAAGTCACATGCACACATGCAGGTTCAGAAGGGTGCTTTATGTACTTGGATAGTCTAGTAGCACAAAAGCTATAAAAGACTCGTGGTAAATTATGTTAGAGAATTAGATTAATTTATTTGATTGCATTTGCCATTGTGGGGCAAGCACAAGCAATTTAGAGGATTAAACTGGAGCTACACAGAAAAGTGAGATGTCCATTTAGTGCTCTCAAAGTTTGATTACTTTGATAACAGAGTGTCTTGTGCCAAATGAACATTGGAGTAGCCTTCCAGTAGCTCTTCAACTGTATGCTGCTACTTCATTAGGGTGACCTTGAATGCAGAGTTGTGTCACAGGCTGATTCTTCTTTGTTAATCTCTGTTATTGCATAAAGAATCAAACTTTACACTTCTTAATTCCTTCCGTACACAAAACTCCCTTGGTAGTCTAAAGCAGATAGGGCTTTCATTCACAACGGATGTGGGGAAATATGCTCATGGAGTATTCAAGCAAGCGACCCATGTGGCCAAATTAAAGGATGCCATGGACTTGTGTTCCCGCATTTTGGATTAGCCTCTGTATATGACAGCTTAGAGGACAATGTTATTTTGGAAGAGACTTCTTCTGCAACCCAGATTGAGAAGTGAATACAGGTGCTGTTTCAGGCATTCTACAGCACCCCTGGTTGTCTGCAAAGTATAGGACACTGTTAGTGCACTGAGCACCATGACTGCAGCAGGTTTCTGGGCACACTAGAGGGCATTTGAGAATTTCTCTTATGTCTGCTAGCCATGCCTTTGTTGTGAGTCATATCCTAAAGTTTTATATTAATAGAAAGATGCCGTTGTGTTTAAGTACCACGCAGAAAAGAAGCTGCAGTTTGCTGTGAGCATACAAACTACACAGAAATATGCTCTACAGTTTGAGTAGTATATATAAAAGTACTACATGAAATGCTTAAGCAAGCATTAAGTAGGAAAAGAAGGAGGAAAGTGACCACAAAGTTGTAATCCATCACCTACTTCTAAGTAATTCTAAAGGAATTCTATGGAGCATCTCAGACAATGAGGATGTGTAATGGAGAGGACCACCTATGGTCTATGTGATGTAATGGAAAAATCAGTTTAATAAGCACTTCCCTCTTGGAAGGCTCAGTAAGTAAAATATGGTAGTGTTCATTTTGTTCTCTGCTTGACTAAGACACAAGCTAGGATCATCATCCTCTTCTTCACCTAAATATGAGTTTGACTGAGTCTCAACATGCACCTCTTTATTGATTCAATGAAATTTACTGCATCAAAGGATGGGAAACTCATGAGACAATGTGATGTCCATAGCTCTCATAGTGCCTCTGAGCATCAGTGATTTCTTCAGGGTTTTTTTGGTAAGGGAAGAATGATAATTCGTTCTTTAACATTCAAATAAGTGCCATTATCTCTCTTGTCTACCTGCACACATGATAGTCTACCACTGAAATTCTCACTGTTATCTCCCATGGCACAGAAGCCAGAGGGTTTACATTTGGTCATAAAAAGCTGCCTTTGTGACATGCTATTATGAAGCAGCACGACAGTTAAATCTATCGCAGTTGCTGTTTTTCTTGGTGATTCTTTTGATGTGAGCGATAGAAAAAATACACTAGGAAATTGCTATCAGCTTGCACTGGGGAAAACTAAACAATTTTCTTTACTTTTCTAATTATCATACAGATTTATTCCTTTTTTTTTTTTTTAAGACTATGCTCTCAGTATGCCACCCCCCAAGTTAATTTTCTGCCTTCAGAGTATGAATTTCAAGGAGAACACCTCATCCATCTTCCCCTCAATCTGCCAGAATGCTGTAGATGACTGTGCTACATAGAGTTTATAGGGCTAGATTGAACCATTGATTTTTCACATGAAACTCCCCATTGCCCCGAACAAATTGTACTGAGGAAAAGAAAACAGCATAAATATAGCCCTGATAGATGAACAAAACCTGGTTTACCTGGCATTTTGTTTTCTTTTCCAGTCTCTGATTAAAACAATTATTTGTTAGCATGTGTCAAACCTTTGACATTTGCAATTACTACAGCACATTAGAGAAACTCATGCTATAGCCTGAGCCATTTCAGAGGCAGACCGTAAAAAGCTGCACCCATATCTCTGTGCAAAAATGAGGCAGGGTACTCTGAATCACAATTCGTTTGTTTGTTTTCAAACTAAAGGAAGGAATATGAGATTGGCTGGCTGAATACTATGCTTGATATAGAAACAGAGTACTCACACTTCATGCTCTGATTGTAAATAAACTCTGTAAGAAAAGAAAGGGCATGTGCCAAGGATGAAGCTATGGGTTTTTCCTCTAGAGCAGACTGTTCTCCAGATGACAAATCTTTTCTCCTGTTCCACAGAGTGATGGGTAGTTTTATCCCTCTTTCTGACATATACCTTAGCCATTTTCTACCACTGTCTGGATGGAGGTGTATTAGGTTACTGAAGGCCAAAGTTATCCTGTATCAGAGAGACAAGACTGTGTAAAATGCTGAAATAATCATAAAAATATGCAGCCTTCCACCTTCCCACACGAAATGTAAGTTTTAGTAAACGCCAGAAGGGCATAAATACAAGAAAAATGAAATACATATTAAAGATTTGTTTTAAATATAGGATTTCGAAATACAGAGATGTCAAGCATACGTTTTCAAGGAACGCTTTCAAGTGCTCAGGGAGTGAATGCTCATTCTTTCTCTTGGAAACCAAAATGTACAATGTTTCCTGATTTCACAGCAGCTTATTGCAAGAATATGATAATTTGAGTCCTCATTCAACTAGACAGAGATTGAACTTTGGCCCCTTAAGGTTTCGTATCAGAGATTGCAAATTCTGCCTCCACAAAACGGTAGTTGCCTAAAACGAACGTCAAGGAATGTTTGCTTATCAATCCATAAACAAGTATTATTATTAAGTGTGCTATTGGATGTTCTTCTCACTGTTAAATCATAATTATATCCTTCAGTTTATCAGCATTCTAATAGTTTCTGCGTTATGTCTTCATTCTGGTTTCCTTGCCACTTACTGAAAGGATTCTTTCACAATTTTGTTTAGTGAAAACATTTCTGTAGCTTTCCATGTTTTCCCTGAGGCTATTTGTGAATATTTCTGCAAAACTTAGGCAGGGGAAAAGAAAATGTTTTGAATACTCTCTGCCCGAGGAAAGGGAATAAAATGCAGATCCATACTGTGTTGTTATTTTTTTTTTGATGGACTGGCTGACTTCAAGTCATGGTTGATAGTAGCTTACTGTCATTCTGCTGTACAGTACGGAGTGTACTCTTCTCACAGAAAAAGTATGTTGTGATTTGTCCCTTGGTGGCACTGAACAGTTGTGGAACTTTCTCCTCCCTCCCCCCCCCCATTTCTCTTTCTGAATGTCCATGAGAGAAGCAGACTTCTTGCTTTACAAGACTGGAATCTCCTTTTTCCCTTCAGGAGAGAAACGTGTTTCTGCATCAGCATGCCATCACCACGATGTTTGCTGTAGGTTATGCTGCTACTTTAAGGATAGCACAGCACGGTATAGAGGCTATCCAGACCCATGGAAAAACATGCAAGGTGGTTGACTGAGCTTCTTTTCAAGGGCTGATCAGTTCTGGGAGCATTTGCTGGGGAGCTGTATGAGTCTAGGACAGAAAGGTAGCAATTGCTTGCCCTCTCCTGAGCTGAACTATTTATGCTACCCAACTGGTTTTCAAGATCGCTGTGCACAATAAGAACATGACAAATGCAACAACAAAAGTAATGGATTAGCTGACCTAGAATTTATTTGAGTATTTCCTACTTTAGATTCAAGAAAGTCACATCAGAACCTCTGCCCAGCAATAGAGACGTTAAAAATGTCTCTTTGAAATTAAGTTAACGCTTTATAAACACAATTTTGGAAGAATACAATAAAAGAGTAAGAGATTTCAGTGATCTCAGTGTGCGTGCATTGAACAATCTAGATTTCCACTGTTCTTAAAGAAATGATTAAAACTGGCATTTTTTTCTTCTTTTAAATAAGGGGAAAGAGGTTTATAGATCATAAAGATAAAAAGCTGTTTCTGAATCAGGGACCGTTGCAGAGTAGTTATGTATGAAGGGTAGGTAGTCAGGAGTGTCTGAATGTGATGTCTATGTGGAGTAAAAGCAGAAGTCTGTATTTTCTCCTCTGCTGGTCCTCTCTCTTGTACACTGAACATCATGGCACCAGATTTCAGTCTCTCTTTCTGCAAGTGATCTTTGTATGTGCTCTTTACCTTAAAAAATTTGTCACTCAGCTGTGACAACAAAGTGTCCTAATCAGCCTGTCTCTAGACAAGGTGAATGACATTGTTAATCCATTTTATTTCCAAGCTTGTTCCCAAACTACCGAATTTTGCATATGATTTCTATTGCAATTTGGGATGAAGATAAGAAGTCTGGCAAAAACCACTGGAAAAAAAATGTTCTGAGTAATGAAAGAGAAAACTCAAGCAGAGCAATTTCTGTTTCTCCTTTGGCTAGGATCCAAGACCTTTATCTCGTAGGAGACTGCATACACATTGTGAGTAAATTAAAACCATTCTTCCGTAATATTCTGGATATATAACTACAGTATATTCTATTGCATGGGAAAGAATAATTCTGGAGGATAGTTCTCCTGCCATTCTTAGTTTTCAGGAGTTTACTGTCTAAAAATCGCAAGAGAAACAAAACCTATGTGCACATTCACTGCTTATGTTGTATTTGAAGCAGGGATTTGTTTCAGACATTATTCAGTGCTGTTCAATAACTACATCAATCACCTATGAGAAAATAGAAAATAATTGCATTTAAAATTAGCAGATCACCTCAAGCTACTGGATAAATAAATTAAGTCAGGAACAGGTTAGTCGTGCAGAGTGAGCTGGATTATTTTGCAGAGTGGGTTGATCTGAGCCATGGGCTTCTGGAGACCATTGGATGCGCAGTTGTAGATTTTCAAACAAAGGAACTCCCAGGAAAAGCTTCAGAAAACAAAGAGCTCTTTAATACACCATCAGAAAATATAACAAGATTTCAAGACTGGGATCTTTGCTAGGCTAAGCAAGATTTTAAACAAAGCACAGGTATTTTAAATGATGAATATGGTCTACCTACTGGAGCAATTCAGAGCATGTAGGTTGCTCTGAAAGTAATGCCTTCTACTTTGTTCCATGAAAACTGACGAAGAGTACACTAACACTGTTTCATAGAGAAAATTCTCAGTTACAAAATATGATTTTTCAACATAGTCACTACTATTAGCTATACATTTTTGACAGTGATGAATAAGAGTCTGCATGTAGCACATGTAAAAATCTGTATGGCCATCTGGAATGTGGCTTGTCTTTCATGCTGCTGTTACCACTGCTGAAATACGTCACCCACTGCCTCACTGTGCTCACAACCACTGTTTGGTTTCCATCAACGTTCAGCAAGTATCAATGAATGTCAGTGGGTGCCATTTTTTCCACATGGAGGAATTCAGTGACACATCTTTGCCTCATACACACTTCCATGTCAGATGCCATTTTGTTACACTGCTCTTCTGCTGCCATCTGCCACACTGTGGCAACAAAATACAATGGAATATTGGTGAGAAGGTTCATCTTCCACTGCCATACCACTAACATCCACCTCTGATACTGTGGGCCAATGTAATAAAACACAAGGCTTTATTTTCAGAGCAGCCCTCATAGATGAGCTCTATTACCATTCCTGGAAGTTTAAGAAACCTGTCTGGATGAGTTTCTGAAATACTTGACCCAGATTCATCTAAAATTGAGAGCTAATATGGAAAACATTCAGTGGAGTTCCACTTCTAGGAGTTAAAGATTGATGACTTCTGGCTCAAAGACTGATGAGCCTTTAAGAAAGTCCTGTGTTATTGAGGGATACTATCAACATTCACTGCACTGAAAGTGATATTATCACAACACTGGTTAGAGTTGCAATATTGTCAGACCTTTTAGACAAGGAATTTGTACAGTTTCAGATGCCATGACTGGGGAGAGGACCTCCCTCCATTTTAAGTTCCAGACACCCTCTATCCAATTTGAATGGCAAGAGAGGCCATAGGAACTTTTCGATGGGAGCTTCTCCACAGTGGATCAGGATGACAGCAGGACTCCATTCATCTCCATCAGTGGCCTAAGTAAGGGGATATTCTGCATCAGTGCAGCCATCCCCCTCACCTACCAATATTTAAGAGTGGTTAGGCATTGGAACAGGCTGTCCAGGGAGGTGGTGGAGTCATCATCCCTGGAGGTGTTCAAGAAATGTTTAGATGTTGTACTGAGGGACATGGCTTAGTGAAGAAATATTGGTGATATGTGGACAGTTGGACTGGATGATCTTGGAGGTCTTTTCCAACCCTGGTGATTCTATCTTTCTATGATTCTATGATAGACTCCCTGTATGACCCTGTTTGTTCACCAGTTCTGCCCCGATGGCTTACTTGGGAGAAGAAAGAGTGCTATCACATGAGGTAGAGAAAGAATAAAAGAGTAAACTGTAGTGAAAAGGTGGTGCACAGAGCTTAATCCAGTTCTGAGGAGAAGAAAAAGAGAGGAATCACAGGCGGAGGCACTAGGGGACCAGGCAGTCAAGAGCTAGGCAAGTTGATGCATCATGACTGAAGTCAGAGTGTAAAACAGCTTGTTCAGTGCCTTGTGACTTTGGTATTATTTATTTATAATCATGGTTGATGAGGTGCAATAAAAGTATCTGGAATATTTCTAAAACCTAACAAGGTAGGAGTATGTGCACATAAAGCAGTCCTCCTGGAAGGAAGAAGGCCTTTGACTCAGGTCTGAATGAGCTGCGGTGCTTTCAGAAAGAGTTTTCTTGGATGTAGTGCTCAAAGCTGCTTTGCTGGGTCACTGTGCAATCTGCCAACCTGAATCAAGGTCTTAGTTCTGACCTTCACTCAGCTGAGACCTTCACTGAACTGAGACAGAGGCCTAGGACCTCAGCTGTCTCAGCTATGGGAATACGTGTACCAGAACAAATGTGGAAGGATTGTAAGGAGATTGACAGTAGTCCCAAGCTCATTTGTCCTCGGAAAATAATATCCAGCTCCCATTGTACCCACACATACAGTTGCAGGAATTTCCTTTTCCTAGTACTGGTCATCTCAGAGAGAGTGGGGAGATTGCATCCATCCTGAGATTCATATAGTCCAGTAAGCACATGAAAAACCTTTTCTGAACTTAGTCCAAGACCTGCGAACATCAGAACTCACTTGAGGTTGTAGATAGATCTCAATGTAGAGTCTGGATGTCTTGATTCAAAGAGCTTGCCAGAAAAGAACAACATAACAATTATGTCCATCTCCAGAAACAAATTATGTACGCTCTATAATTTGATTTTGATGTTATGTTTTGCAGTTACCTCCTTCGGCTCTGAGTCATTATTTTTAGTGGAAATTCTGACACATGTAGTGGTTCACAACAACATATGGAAAGTAGTGCAAAACTTTCCACTCTTCCCTCAGCCCCTGGTCATCAGAACTCATTTACTCATTATATATTAGCAGCAGAAAACCATTAGACTGCATATAAGCTCAGCACATCTCTGTGCACCTGGGAAATGTTGAAAAAGTTTATTCTCATTTAAGTGATGGTGATATTTAGCCAAGCTGAACCTTGTACATTTGGAGCATCTGAAACGACATAAGAATTCTGAACACTGAGGTTTATCAGTGGTGCTTTCCTGATGCCCCTTATAGTTTTGTGTAAGTAGCTCCATTCTCTCTCTGAACTCTTCCTCTGATTTCTACACAGTGACTGCAGATTGGCTCCAAAGCTGGCAAGGGCTCTCACTGGAGCTTATATATATATTTTTTTCTCTGCAGCCTGAAAACCCAGACAACCATTCCTAATGCATTTTTACAAAGTGAGTATGAGGAAAATAAATAAATTCCATTGAAAAAAACTGAGAACTGCCTTTAAACTGCCTGTTACAAATTAAGCCAATGTCATTATACTACCTCTGAAGGCAGAAATGGCAACAAATGGCAAATAAGCACAGATTTGTTCCAAATTTAGAGAAGCTATCTTCCTTTACTTCCAAGCTGGCAGAAACATAGTTTAAACAATGACTTCTTTCATTTTTGTTGCCAGTTTTCAACGTACCGTCACCAGCCCAGTTACCTATATTAAGAATGTAAATCCATATATTGTCAGTAATAAAATGAGTTTCCATTATTTCATTATAGTAATCTTATATTACTTTTGTATTTCACTATTTCCACTTTATTGAATTGGAAGTCAGAGAAAATAGTAAGTAGTGAGAAAAAGGTGAGTTCAGTGAAGGTCAGACGGAAGAAATTGAGGACCTTGTCTATAAAGTGAGGGAATGGTATGAAGAGAAGGAAAGGACCTGAAGGTCAGTCCAAAACTGTACAGAACTGTACCACTGAAAGTATTGGTCCAGCTTCAGCAAAACTGGGGGTATAGGTTCATTTAACCTTGAAGATGGCAGAACTGCATCTGCAGCATAGGATCTCCTACAAGAGTGTGTAAAGTACAAGCTGGTGCTAGAAGGAGTGAGACCAAAAAAACTGTGAATGTAGGCTAATGAAGCATGACAGCATTGATATAAAAAGGTAAAATGAGCAGAGTGAGCTGGCTGTGGCAACTGATGGGTAATCACAAGGGAACAGATCATTGACAGCGAAGGGATGGCCAAGAGGAGGAGTCCAGCCACAATGAATTTAGCAGTGCTGGATGGAGGCCAATTCCAGTGAATAGCTTTCAGCTGGAGCACTGAATCTTGATGAAATATGGACTGTAGGAGACATACATAGGAATAGAATTAGAAGAGGGAGTTGGAAATGCTAAATATTAATAATAGAAACTGTAAAGACAGAAAGAGGGGGAGAGTGAGTAGCTGACCTCTAGCTGTTAGACTGATGGAGTAGACCTTCTCTTGGAAAAGCTTCTTTAATTGTCAAGGCTGTAGCAAGCATCTTTTTTTTTTCCCCTTCCAGGAATGTTACACTAGAAGTCTTACTTAACACCATAATTATATCATTTTGTGCTCAGTTAGCTTTATAAGCCTCAGTGGAGGATCATGAGCATCCCTTCCACATAACCTTGCATTTCTCTTACTTATGAAGAGCCAATAAATTTATATTGATTTTTTTTCCCCCTCCTAGCAGGATTCAATCGCATTAGTATATGGAACAGATGGGAGTCTTTAACTCATTACTGGGAGACAGTTTAATGCTGACCCCATCAATCTACTCTATTTTTACCTCAGAGACAGGAGTTTTGCCATAAAGGGTGCAGTTATAATGCACCTGCTGTTGTGTGTGTACCTAGACGCACGCAAGGAGTTCAGAAGTTAGTTACTGAGGCAGAACAAAAGAAAATGGCAATGTGGTGGTGGAGTGGAGAAAGTGAAGACCTTTTGGCACGCTAACAAGCAGAAAGCGTAACTAAGACTGAATTTATAGCTGTACTGCAGTTACTTAAGGAAAAACAAGGGTACACAAACACAGATTCATATGCCCAGGAGTTCGATTGGTTTGTCTAAAAAAAAATTAACTGAAATGATGCATACACTGCCTCTTCCAAATTTAATCACTTTGGGACAATTAGGGTAATTCTGTGTTTTCCACTTTAGCGCTCCTCTGAAAATTCTGCATCTGGATAGCTTTAAGGGCTGATTTGGCTCAGTAAAACAGAAAGAAAAGATGTGTATTTCTGTGATTAACAGCTTCTTTTCATCAGGATTCCTTCCTCTTCTTTCTTTCTTTTTTTTTTACTCCCCCCCCATTGTTTTCTAAATGTTAATGTATGAACTCGCATGGGGAAAGTTTAACTTGGAGGATTACTGCATAAAGCATACATAAAATGGGAGTACAACAGGGAAAATAGTAAGACATTAATTTAATAAATAAATTCAATTTCTGCAATGGCGATAGCTTTATTTCTTGTAATTAGTGCAGTGTACAAGATAGCAATACTTATTTTCTCTTAATGTGGGAAATTCTCTCCGAAAGATGGCTGAAATGTGTGGCAACAGGATACACTGAACAAAACAATTCTTGGATTTTGTAATTTTTATTTCAAGCCCGTGGACTTGAAGACACTGAAGACAACCTATGTCTGCTCAGTTGAGCAGTGAGTAAAACTTGAACAGTGCTTATGTTATTGTAAGTATAATGGAACACAAATCCATGATAACCGCAGAATAGACTTATTTTTGTTTTAGGAGCTTAAATTTTCTCATGAAAGTAGTAAGGAGGAAATGTAGATGCCATCCAACATAGAAACAATTATGTTTATAAACTGGTCAACAGACATATTGTGCCCTTTTCTTCCCACATTTCCGGTTGGTAGGAACAAGATCATAAAACCAGATCTTCTCTTAGCGATTTTATCTTGTCCTATTTCTTACAGTATCATGTGACGTCAGCATAGTGCCTGTAGCAGCCAACTGCCATGTTCTAGCCAGATGTTCCAGCCAGAGAACTGGCTTTTTAGTGACAAGCCATTAATTCTATTACAGTAGCTAATTATGGTGCCTTCAGGTACGTCTCCAAAATACATTCTTTTTTACTTTTGCCCTCACAGAAAATTGTCATATGATTTCCTGAAAGTTCAGTTTGTTTCCTTTTAAGAAAACTTGCAAGGAAGACAAATGAGTGTAATTCCAGCCCACAGCTTGAATTAAAGAATAGACTACTAGATCAGATATATTTCTATTTTAGTTTTCATAAGGTAAGTAAATGAAGTAAGAAATTGATGCAAATACTTTTTAATAGATGATTGATTAAATAAATCTCTAAATTGGTGGCTTCAGATTTTCTAATTGCTTAGTACACAGGCCTTACAAAATATAGATAAGCATCCTAAATACATTAGTTCTGGCTCCTTTCAAATTTGAATTGATTAGTAACATATTTCTTTTTCATATTGTTTTCTGTAAAGAAAATAACATAGCAGATGAAAAACGAAGGCATTAATGATTTAAACGATGGATTTTTTAACTAACCATTTCCAGATCATATGTTTATGTTGCCACAGGGGGGAAAAAACACAGTCAAGTAATGCTACAGAGAGCTTCATTTTTCTTTGTGCTTCATCACTAATGAATAAAACACAGTATTGTCAATGAGTATTGATTTCAGTGTTAAGTTTTCCTACTCTGATATTTTTAACGGTAAAGTGTGATTAACAGTGACACTTGAAAACAATTACAGATTTGTTACAATCCAGCATAATCAATCCAGACATTACTATGTATACCTTGCAGCTCAGATCACAAACCTGAACCTCAGCACAAACCTTCATTTCCAGTTTGGTGTTTCCTGAAGCGTCCAGATGAAGTCTGTGGACCTTTGCCAAGGTGGAGGAGTCTGTATTACTCCCAATTTGTGGTCGTAAGGCAAATATTTTACACACAACTGGGTCAAAAGAAATTCAGAAAAAATTAAACTAACATGCATCCAAATATCTAAGTAACATTTTTTATGGTGAAATACCATAAATGGTTCAGACTTGTTGCAACTCTACGATATTGCTATTTAGTGTAAAGTCTTGACAGTGGTACTGGGGCACGAGTAATATCCAGGATTTCCTCCTTTCTAAACAAGTCTCCTAGCACAGCCCTCCCTGGTGCAGTCAGGAGGCTGGACATATTTCAGAGGCATAGCTTCAACATAACACTCTCCTTGTTAGCAGCCTCCTGAGAGGTGATTTTGAGCCATGTTAGATGAATGAGGGGCAGGAATGAAGGTCCCACATAGTGAGGACTTAGTGAGTGAGCTGTATTTAAAGGAAAACAAAAACAAAAACCTAAGACTTTTTTTTTTTTTTTGAGAATACAGAACCATTTGAGGAGAAAAAGTGGCCTCAACACCAGCGACCTCTAGGAAACCTAAACCTGCCAGTGTATGTTAGGCATTTTGTCTCATGGTGGGCTGGTAGGAGGAAGGTGTGAGAGTACTTCGGAGCTGGGTCTCATGTGGACTTAGATCTGAGATCCTATCAGTTTGCCAAGAGGGGGTAAGGTGCCTGATGGTGGAAATCAGGGGCCTTTACAGTACAGAAAAAAGTGCGTATGCACTTGTGACAGCTGCATGGTTTATCAGTTTCCAATGCTCACAGGAGGGGAGGATTACTTCCCTAGTCCTGCTCACCACACCACTCCTGATACAGGCCAGGATGCCATTGGCCTTCTTGGCCACCTGGGCACACTGCTGGCTCATATTCAGCCGACTGTCCATCAGCACACCAAGGTCCCTTTCCATCAGGCAGCTTTCCAGCCACTCCTCCCCAAGCCTGTAGGGTTGCCTGAGGTTGTTGTGACCAAAATGTAGGACTCAACACTTGGCCCTATTGAAATTCATACAGTTTACCTTGGCCCATCAATCCAGTCTATCCATGTCCCTCTGTAGGAACCTGGATAAAAGAGGACTTTTTGACTTGAGTTGAATACCTCTGTTTGGAAGTCTGAAATATCACAAGCCAAACTCTTTAGAACAATTATGAGAAAGTGAGAGTACTAATTTTGCAGCACTGTGCCACTGCTGTGCTAACATAATAGGGATGAACAGAACATATTATCACATTACTAACGAGTGAAAATAAGACCTCTCCGAGGCAGCAACTCACAGATGTATCAGCTTCTCTTTGTAACACATTAATTCTCTGTATGGTTTTGTAGAGTTTTTTTTGTTGTTTTTTTTTGTTTTTCTTGCTTAGCTCTTGAGTAGCCATCCAATTAGGAACTGAGAATGATTTCACACACTCTGCCTTACTACCACCTCTGCAAAAACTGTACTGATAGAAGAGTAATAAATCAGGCGATAGCTTTTTAACATCCCATTTAGTCAAAAGCAAATTATACCAAAATATTTCTTCACGAAACACAGTGATAACATGAATGTATAGATCCTATACAATGTGTACTTTGCTGTCTTTCCCACTGTTAAACAAAATTAAAATGCTGTTTATTAGAAGCATCTAGAGAATAACTCATAAGTCTTTCAGATGCATATTAACTAAGCATCAAGCTTCGCTAAGATACTATTGCTCTGTTCTACCAAAAAGCATTGTGATGTTCATTTTCAAAAACTAATTTAAATATAAAAGAAAGTCTCTTTAAAGCTTTCCTTACTACAGAGATTTGGGTATTTGTTTCTAAATAAAACAGAACGGTTTTCTTATTAAAATAAAACAGAATATTTTCATAACTAATTTACTTTTAGTCATAATATGGCCTTAAAGGAATGCCAGAAGTACTGTACTTAATCACAACACATTAGTCTTTCATTGGATTAGCAAGAAAAGCCTGAGTGACAGCCACAATACTAAAGCATTACAGAAACTGAAGCATTCATATGTTTCATCTTCTTGGAAAAGTCAGACTGACCTATCAAAAATTAATTTAAATTTTTCTATTTTAAGCTGATTAAGACTTTCATACCTGGAACACTCAGTTATTTCTCTGTCTATGCAACATCAGAAAGACAGTTCACTAATAAAATTAAGATTAAAAGGGCTAAAGTGAACGAAAAGTCCGTAAGAAAGACTGTCTTCCTGAATATGTGAAGAAAGCACCAATGTAGTCAGCAATCACTCATGTAATATACTTAATAAATCCCCATCATGCAACATCTAATTGTTTTACTTCCTTGAAAGCATTACACACAATAGGTTTGTGAGACAAAGTACTATTTGCCTGCTGTACAGATACAGTACCTAGTGAAAAAAAAAAAAAGGAATGACGAGCATTATGTCTGCTACTGAAAAGTCAGACATGAGGATTCTCTGCTTTGCACTAAAATGACCTACTGCAAGCAAATTCCAAGCAAATAATGGTACAGACATAGATAACTCATAGCTGTTCACAAATTTCAAAAGCAAAAAAAAACCTGTGGTTCATCTCAAGCCCTCTACGTTGAAATTTACATATGATGAGAAAAAAAACAACAAAACAAAACAGGCTGAATGAAGTAACTTTTAGGGGAAGTTAAGGCTGGATATTAAGAGAAATTTCTTCTCTGAAAGAGTGGTGAGATATTGGAACTGGCTGCCCAGGGAGGTGGTGGAGTTACTGCCCCTGAAAGTATTCAAGAAATGTGTACATATGGTACAGAGGGACGTGGTTTAGTGGACATGGGGGTGATGAGTTGATGGTTGGACTAGATGATCCTGTGGGTCTTAGTAAACCTTAATGATTCTATAATTGTAACTGAGATAGACAAAAAAAAAAAAGTGAGAAATCAGTGGGGTAGCTAACTGATTCAGCAACAGGGTGACCTGAAAAAATATGATGTATGAGCTTCTCTTCAGAAGGCATTTGTGTGACTGTGCCTCCTTCCTCTCTGAAGCTTCATTTCAAGCTGCTTACACATAAGAGTTCAGCTATCAAAATGTTGTCACTGACCATGCCTTAACCTGTAATCCAGATAGAGTAGAAATCCTGTTTCCAAACCTGCACAGTGGCTTGAAGTAATAAAAATTAAAAACATTAAAAGTGGCTTTTACAACTAGGTGCTTCAGTGTTTACTAATAGGGTATTAATCTTATTCATACTTTTTTTTGTGAAGAATATACTTCTTTAATGTTGATCATACCATCTCTAGAGTTTAAAGAAAATATTCTCTCCAAATCTGTAACAGCTTTCCTTGTGCTGTGTGAGACTGCACAACAGGCATTGAACTTTCCTATTGTTGTTTTATACTTCTTGAACGTGAAGCAATTATCAGTCTGATCCTTAGAAATCAAATGAAGTATTGGAGAGCTAACATGAGAACACCACATTATAAATTCAACAGTGTATATACCTGTATAGCCCACATCTGTTATTCCCATTTTATTCCCCATTGTGGAAAGTGCCCACGATCCCCACCATGAGCTAGGAAAATAGTTCCCAGGGCTCTGGCTTGTTATACAGCCTACCTTTCTTGCTTGCTGCCTCACCCCAATGCAGAGTGAAACTCAGCAAGCCTGATACTCTGCTGCATGAGCTCTGTACCAGCAAGGCAGAAAGTGGCTCTGCCGTAAACACACTGAAGCCAAGTAAATGGCAGGCCTTTTCATGGCACACAATTTGCAGTAAATCAAACACTTCCTGGGATCCACCCTATCCATTTCTTAATTGCAATAATTTCATGGCATTTCAGTATCACAAAATGTGTGTCTTGTAGCAGCAATATGAACTACCTGTATACATATATTCACAGTGTTTTCTCAAAGTAACATGAAATTACACTTATTTCAGGATTTCAGACAGATATTACATGTGATGTACCTTTACTGCAGGACCCATGGATATAAGAAATGCAACACATTGAGTACCTCCTTTTTTATCACCCGTAACAGTTTAAGAGCCACAGGGCCTATAGGAATAACAGCAGTGTCACTCTGCTGCTCTGCAGAGAAGGAAGAGTTTGTTTTTCCTAGTGGGGGTTGTTGGCATTGTTTTTAAAGATTCAAAAAAGAGACCATGAGAGCTGCATGTGTAACTGCCAAGTTCTCCGTATCTTGACTGACAGCACAAAAAGGGCCACAAACACTTGCTTTCCAGTACTGTGGCGATTAAGGCACGGACTCCAATAACAACCAAAGACCCTTTATTTAGTTACAGCACAGTTTATAGAACCCAGCAAGCACAGCTCAGAATTTTTCACTCCCCAAACCTCACCCCTTTGCGGTTCCCCCACATATGATTAACAACTTGCACAATCAACAGCACACAAGGTCAGCACGTACTTCTTGTTTAAGGTGCTGTTTCCATGTTCCTTGATCTCTCTACTTTCTTACTGTTCCCATGGCTTTCTGCCAACCAAGGCCAAGAGATTGCTGCCTCCTTGTACTGAACACTATCAGTGGGCCCCACACAGTACTTCTAAAATAGCCACATAGGCTAACTGCTACAACACTGATGAACATTTTCGCTCTGTATAATAATCATTATAATTTACAAAGCATTTCTGCAGAACACACACAAAAGCTTTGCAGATTACAGGCAGTTATAGCATTTTGGGTACCTTAACCGCATTGAATCACATCTTCAACTATTCCTTTTTTTCCAGACAGCAAATACTTGCTGTTGGAATAAAGATGATTTTAACTGTATATTATTCTCTACAATAAACAGATAATACATCATTCTACTCAGCAAATTTAGATTAACGGTGTGGCAGTGACATCATTACACATTTCCAAGAGATTCACAGAAACTGCAAAAAACTCAGTTTAGGAGGGATCTTAGTAGGCCACCTAGTCCAAAATCTTTGTCCAAGCAAGGTCAGTTATGAGATTAGGTCAAGTTGGTCAGGGCTTCATCAGTAACACAAGTAACAGGATATCTGGCAGTGAAACAGAAGAAGCATTTAAGGCTACGTAGGATAGGGTCCTGAGCAGCCTGATCTAGTGGGTGGCAACCAATTATTTCATCTTAGTCCACCCCTCAAGTGTTCTGTGTCAAACCATCCCTATTCCAGGACATGAATAAAAAACAGATATACATTTAACCTATTTAATCAAATCAAATCCAACTATATGCATTATGAAATGAAAACAGCACCAGGAAAATAGTTTTTTTTAAAAAAAGTCCTTCTTTCAGATAGTCTGCAGCATATGCAATTACCCAGCAACTCATTAGGAAAATAAAACAAACAGGAAAAAGTTTTATCTTGGTTCAGTTTCCTGACTGCATTCCTAATATTTTGACCAATTAACCTTTGTCTCTTCCAGTAGTTTTTACCTAATTGTGTTAGTAAGACTTGCAACTATGCTCCAAATAATTATACAACATAAGCACTGCAATCACCCCTTAAGATACCTCTAATTGTACAAATGTTAACTGTTATGTTGTACATATGTTAAGAAGTCTTGCTCCTGAGACACTGAGTCAACCTTAATTGTTTATGTAGGGTTTTAGCAACACACTTTGAAGCTAGACAGCAACTCTTTGATCTCTGAAATCTTAAATGAGAGACTTGAGCTTATATCCTCAAACCTGCAGGTAATCTGAATTAAGACTCAAAATGAGAGACTTATTCACATTTCAAATGAATTAGGCATTTTAAGATGACACTGGCTAACTGATTATTCCCTAAAATATGCCATTCTTGGAGAGACATAAATCCTATGAAACATTTATCCTGGAAAAAGTTGTGAGTTTTTTTTTCTTCGTAACATCCTGATATCAAGACCTCATTTGGTAGTATACTCAAAGAGAAGCAATTTCAATTCTTACTGAAGTCAACAAAGCACAGTATACAACTATTCACATGAGAGAAAAACTTGATTTCAGCCTCTCAGAACTTTCATCGCAGCTGAAAGAAAAGCAGCATTCCAAGCTTCACTATATTCCACTATAACTGAAGAAGAAAATATAAGCCTTATTTATTTTCTATGCATCATGGTAATTTGATTATCTCTACATTAATTTCAATAGAAAACAGATTCCTTCACCTATTTCCTCTTCCACTTCTATAATTATCCCAGCTCCCCCAGAATCCCAACCTCAACCCAACATATATATACACACAAACCTTTTTAAATCATTAAAGCAGATAAATCTGGTACTGAAAAAAGATGAAAAGGACACTAGCACAATGGTACAATATTTCTATAATATCACTTAATACTCTTGCTTTAAAATGAGAGCATTAGTTATAACAGATACATTCATCTATTTAAATACACACTGCACGTTCAAAGAAAGCACACAGAGATACCTGAATTTGCAAAGATGTTATGATTAAGTCTGCAAATAACCTTAATAAAAGGTGGGCCTAACTCAGTGCCTTGACATGACTCAACTCTTGAACCTTGGGGACCCCCAAGATCCCTCTTTAGTAAAAGAAGGAGGCAAGTAAGTAAATTAGACTTTGCCAGACACCTGCAAACTGAGCATCAGATACACCTAGAAGTTCAAACAGAAAAACTGAGGAAGGTCATTTCAAGAGGACAGGTAGATAGACACACATTCACTGAGCTGAGAACACAGAGTTGCTAACCCTCTCCTAGCATCAAAAATTCAAGAAAAGTCACTCAAATGAGCAAGCAAGGAGACTGCCTTGTACGGCTGAATAACAGAAAAGCAATGAAAGCATTTGTCTGATATGAAACTTATTATAGATAATAGGATCCTATGATGCTGCAAAACAAGCTACAAGTTTGGAAGAAAGGAGGGCAGGATCTACACAAACACCCAGCTAAGAGTGTTCCCAGTATTTACCCTCCCTCACGGGATGTGTATCACAGGATTTCTCTCATGCATTTTACCTGCACCTCCTTAACCATATTCCTTGCTGTTTAATCTCTTCTACATGCAACATGTGGGACAGTAATCCTGAAATCCTCAATTTAATGTCAGCACACAGCCACCAGTTGACACTCATTTGTGCTACAGATGCCTTACATGCTCAGCACTGGCTGCAGTCTTTAGCTTTTAATCATACCATTACTGCAAAGGCATGCTACCACAGAGTATGACTTACAAAAATGAGACATAATCACTTTCTTATTTGTCACTAAGTGCAAAAGTGCTGATGAGTAGCTTCAAGTATTCTCATCTTCAGCTAGTTTCCTAAATTCTTCTCTTTATTTTAATATTAAAGTCTTACGAGTCTGTCAAGAGGAAGACAAAAATATTTCAATTGAGTTTTCAACTCACTGTCATTGATCAGAGGAGGTTATGAGAAGTTTGCATACTCAGCATAAACTAAAGTTGGATTCTTAGTTACAGGAAACATTATTCATACCTACACATAACTGATTTCAAAATATAATTAAAATGTGGACTGCACTGTTTCTTCATACTGAGTAAAATAACTGATTATTTTACCATCTAGTGAACAGGGACACGTGACTTTCTGAATTCATCAGTACAGCCACTTCCTACACTGCTTGTTGACAGTCAGATAAGGCAGTTGTGACTCAAGATTCAAGAATTCTGTAGCACACCCTGCGTGGCGCAAGGGAACCCCTGCCTGTACACCACAATTGTGGATACTCTCTGAATCACGAGGCAGCCTTTAATAAAAGAAGTCTGAAAAGAGCATCCAAGGATGAAATATAGACTCTGATCATCTCAGTGTGATGGTAATTAGTAATCCAACATTGTCACTGGCATTACTATGTTTCAGAATGAATTTCCCGATAAAAACAGTAAGATCACGTTATAGCAGTGACATCAGTTGTGATGCTGCCTTTGGGCTCCCTCAAGAGACAAACACAGCCTCCACCTTTCCCATACACATTTACCATCTTTCAACCTATTTTGTGACTAACCTGTGAATTTTCAATTTAAAAGTGTTATTGCCTATAGAAACATCTTGAAATTCTTACAATATCCTGTATTATTGTCAAATTTCAATGAGTAGAAATTTCTATTATTTAATGAAAAAACATACAGGTTGCTTTCCTCTGGGTTTTGGTCAAGCTTCTTCCAGAATTCAGGAAGCATTGCTTCTATATAGAAACACACAGACAAAATATACTTCATTTGACTCCTTATCTCCAATCACTGTTATTTTATCAGATTCTTTACTGGACAGCACAGACACATTAAAAAGAAAATTCTGATGGTAGAGCTGACAACTATTATTCAGTGTCCTGTTAAACATTCAAAAGAGAATCAGTAACAATTAATTTCATTTGTTCTTTATGACAGAAAAAGAGGAAACACTTAAATCTGCAGTACTAAAACATTAGAGTCCCTACCAAAGGAAAATATTATTGTCACCAGATCATTAAACACTCTGTCAAGTGAAGTTACAGAGTCATTGCTGCTTAAAATACAACACCCATCAGAGAAGCCAGAAGTAACAAATCTTTCTTGCCAAACTAGTAACGAGTTGTCCATAAATTTCAGGAGAAACGCATTCTAAAACTGAAAGGCTTTGATTAGATTACAAAAATTGCTTATTATCACAATCTGAATTTTGTTTAGTCAGCAACAACGAATAAGAAAAATGCTGTTCTAAACAGCTTCCTCAAAGACTAGACTGGCACCATATTTAATAAAGCTTTTCATTATAAGTCTTCCTACTGTTCTAAAATTCATAACTATAGAGAATATAATATAAATCAGGGCAAAAATAACATCACTTCAGTTGTACTTCTTACATATATTTTCTATAAACAAAAACAAAATCAATACTGCTTGCTTGCCCTTTATCCCACTCTATACTTTATCTGAGGGAAAAACAGCAGGTGGCACAGGAATAAAAGCAGCCTCAGGCAAGTACTAAAGCAGCAGCAGCTGGCCAGCTGCCCCACTTCACTCCTGTGCAGCAGGAACTCGATGTTGGGCAGCAGCAGCATTGGGGTCAGGGTGCTCACCAAGTGCAGGTGAGCTGGCAGCTTGGTGACAGGCCACCAAGCACTAGGCATGGGTTCTAACCAATGTTAGGCCAGGAAACCCAAAGGACAGCTCAGCAGGAGAGCTGGCACTGACTGGAGACAACATGGCTCAGGCAGGGACTAAGGGGTTTGAGCCTGGGCTGAAATGGGACACAGGCCCCAGGGAGGCTGGACAGGGGCACTGCGGCCTGCTGGCAGCCTCAAGGATCTGATGCTCAGCTTCTGCCACCAAAAATGTATCACTTCTGAATTTGAAGACGGGAGAACTTTAAAGCAAGTTCTGTTTATGACTTTCAAGTTGTGAAAAATAAACTATTTCATCACAACTAGGCAAACCTCTACCAGCATGATGCATCCAGTAGAACCATTTCATGCTTAAAATAGGCTCCTCATCAGACTTCTTGCCGTGCTGGGAAGAGGCTCCCTGCATGCTTCAGTGATTTACATAGGTAATACAGAAGTCTATAAGAACCAAAGCTAGAACTGTGAAAACACTAACTTTAGTGGCAGGCATGTGTTAATATAGAGGGAAATAAATTAGTAAGGCATGTAACAGGGGAAAAGATTACAAAGGCAGTGAAAAACACAGTTCTGGCTACTTCATAAGCACTGCCTTTGTGCAAGTTTCCATTGTTTAGGAGGGCCTGATATTTAACCCTAAAACTCAGTGTCGTTTCAGAGATCTCAAGCCTCACATTAAATGGTTTTCAGAGACAAAACATTAAGATACCTGCATTGAAGCTTCAGGAACTGTCCTCTCACAAACACAAAAGTAACTGGCAGGTTACAGGTAACAGGGCAAACAAGCAAACTCAGTCCAGCATATCACCCACTGCAAAGTCAGCGACAGTTCAGTTTGATGTAGTGGCCTTTCAAAAAGATTATGAAAAGAAAATAGATTATGAAAAGAAAATATGTCAAAAAAATTAAGAGATAGTATCTTTCATATAGAAAACTGCTAGCAGTGAAACAACAATGAAAGTCGCAAAGATTGACAACTTAGCATGGTTTTTTCTTCTTAGATATTAAAGTTAATTAAAAATTGGTGAAGTCATGGAGTCACTTTTGACCTATTCTAAATGTAGTATAATCTCATCTGAAAAGCATGAAATTATTCTGCCTATATATATTACTTCAATTTTTGATAACTATTATAGACATTCAATAATCCAGTTACTACAAATTACTTCGCAGAAGTAGGTTCACGCAATAGCAAAAATAGAAAAGATTTATGACATTGTCTGCAGAACTTTAATGAACCAAAAGGAACTTATTTGGTAAGCCAAAAACAAAACAAAAAACAAACAAAACAAACTTGCTTTGACTTCCTATAATACATATCTGAATGTGCTTGCATTGTTGCAGACTAGAACACTCTTCGAACTCTTCTTTTGAAATGCTAGAGTTGAAGTATATACAGAATCTAGAAAGTGACTCTAAAATTGGCTTTTAACATAGTTTGGAAGACGCCACCAGTAAACAGGCCTCCAGCAGTCAGGGAAAGGAGTTGGACCAACTTCCAAGAATGAAGAAACAACATATGCATTTTATGCGTGCATTATGTTTGTGTTTTCTGGTGCCCAACAGAATCTTAAGACTACAAGAGCACAAAATGCTTGACTGGGGGTGGATAAAGCACAGAGAGTAAACAATTCTTTAATTTTCCAAATCCTTTCAATAAAATTTCAAAATGTAATTAATAATAATAATAGCCAATCTATCTCTTAACTTGCAGTACGAGCCTGGATCAATATGACTTTAGAAAATCAGTAGTATCACAGAATCACAGAAATGTAGGGGTTGGAAGGGACCTCTAGAGATCATCCAGTCCAACCCCCCTGCCAAAGCAGGCTCCCTAGACCAGGTTGC
>JANHGO010004222.1:0-25430 GCA_024606505.1 Aquila spilogaster | reverse complement strand
TGTGACGTAAAGTGATACAACCCAGTTAAAGGTATGTCATTGTTGATAGGATCAATTACAGTCAGACATAAGTATTCATTGCTTACACCATCTGTGCTGTAGTCCTAAGTGTAGAACCTTGTCAATGAAGTATACACAGATTAACTGTATTCACTTTCATTAAAAAAAAAACAATGTTTTGTCAGCTATCAGCACTTTCTCTTAAAAAATTGCAATCATATAATGCACACTCACCTTCTCCTTCTAGTATACTGTGGCTAGTGTTATACCACTGAAAAGGTTTAGAAAAATATTTGAGAATACTCTGGTTTCTGAGTGATTTCATTCTTAACTACAGGAAACTGTAAACTGTCTTCCAAAACCCACTTGTATACCAGCCCAAGAAATCTCTGTGCTCGTGGTAAGGAACTAGGTCTTGCCCTTTCTGTTACATGCTCATCAACATTTTCTGTTCCTGCTTCTCACTGTTCTTCTTCTGATAACAACAGTAATTCAAGCCCTGGAAACCTTCAGTTGCCAGGTAGGAATGCCTACAAGCAAACACATACATGTATGTATATACTGGAAATACTACAACCAATTTCAGACCTTTAATGTTAGCTGCAATGAGAAATTACAGTTAGACTAAACATACTCATTTTCTAAAGTTAATTAACAATTTCATAGGTGAGTTTTTTTGTATAAAGAAGCTATAAGATGTGTTCAGATGTACATGGCTTGAAATGGGTCTTACTTGCATTCCTATCATTATTATGATATTTAAAAATCATAAAAGCAGATTGAATTACAATTTACATGTTTCTCTTCTGACTGGGGAAACAACTGATGGGATGAAATATTCTTCTAATCAGGTTCCCACCAAAGATAACATCTTCAAGGAAGATTAGGAACTACTGTTCTACTCTTAAATGGCTATAGTCAAAATTGCAATAAATCCAAGTCACTTGAGAAAGCAGGCTGTTCATCTAATATTTCCTTCTTCTACACTACAGTGAAAGCCACACTTAGGGATTTTCATGATTGAAAATCAAGAAGAGATAAATAAGATGCACTTATACTGCTATTTCAATACTGTTGTTAAATCTCTATGTTTAATTTGGAAGTGATTTAGAGGCACAACCATGTGGGAAGAGCCTGGTCAGTTTAAAATTGGAGAGAAAAAGTCTTTTGGCTAATGATAACTTTTTTCAGTGTTTATTTTTGAGTTAATTTTATGGGCTTGGTCTCCAATTGTTTTACGTATCAGAGATACTAAACAGTCCTGTTGAGGATGCTGAGTAACTATTTCAGCTATTTTAGAAAACGATCTAGAGGAAGTCAAACTATGGAGGAGAGCTTAAGTATGTTACTTATAAAATGGGAGAAGTTAAAATAATGAAATTACAATTTATGATTAGTATGCTTGTTTCCTAGTGTTCAAAGGAGCTAAAAGCAAATCATGCTTTGGGGTGTTGAAAAATTTATAAGAATAAGGAAAGATTTAATTGAAATCTAGAGTAGGCTGTTCAGAATATTTTTTGACTGTATACAACACAAATGAAAATAAAATGAAATTGTTAAAAGAAAATGAAAAAAAAATGGAGAAAAGGAAATTTTGGTACAACAGAAAAAGTTCCAATACAAATAAAAAGTATTTTACTGAAGCTCTAATTGGAGAAGGAGCATACTTGTATTCTTCAAAATATACAACCAAATCCTTAATCACAGCAAAATTATTGGAAATCAGTTGCATATTACTATCAAAGTTATATGCACTTTTCCATGATATATATTACATTAACAAGAAAAAAAAAAACTCACAAACGTCTATGCAGAAAAACCTGAAATGCTCATTTCATTTTGGTTTCTTTATTCATAAAGTCAAAATCTTATCTACTTTTCACTTGTAACAAAAAAAAAAAAAAAGTACATTCTATCAGTTCTAGTGGAGCATAGAAAATAGAACTTCACATTAATTTTTAGGAGATTTGCCATTTGAGAGGAAGTACTGTTTGAATCTCAACTGAAGGACAAGGGTAAACTAAGCAGGGAGGTTTGTTGTGACACCATTATCAACAGTTAAAAGATTATGTGAAGCTGTCAGAGTTGGCAAGTTCAAAATTCCAGTATAGAACCAATGAGGTTGCTTGATTTTTGAAGCCAAAGAAGTTAAGTAACAAGAAATTTTTTTGTACAGGAAAAACAGTCTCTGTGCCCATTAATGTCATCAAGGAGTATTTTTCAAAATCAAACACTGGCACTTTTGTCTTGAGGAAGATATATTTTCTTACAGTTGCTAAACCAAATGTATATATCTAAAAGCAAAAAACTATCTGCACAGTGCAGACCCAAAGACATTATATAATGGTTGGGTTGTTTGTTTGTTTGTTTGTTTGTCTTTCCAGACAATCCGCAGCGTAGTATATACACTTACCAAAATCTGTGCTATACAGTTTCAGAAACGTACTTTTTAAATAGAAGTACATATTTTATTTAATTGCACCTGTTCTTGACTCTGCACTGAAATGTTTGGATAAAAGCCTACAGTTCAGATATAGGTTTGAAAATCTGCATGAGTCTTTGGGATTCAGGATGAAGATAAAAGTGGTAGACAAAGGCCCCAGAAGTTAGCAGTATCTGCTGCACAGCAAGTCTCATCACAATGCCTCAGTCCTTCTGGCTTTCCTCATTAAAAACAGACTGAGTTGAAGTCCTTCAGTATCAATACAATTGTAGCAATTTGCCTCAGTTGGTCTAGAAAACAATCTATACAGACAAAGAAAACTAGAATTCTGCAGTTCCTTTTCAGATGGTTACAACCATTCTTAGAGAACACAACTGAATAGTTACTAGGTGCATTATGTGATTGTTCTTTACAATTCATAAATACTACAGAAAACATTTTAATACCTATTACATACAAAAAGCGTTTCTAATGTAACAAATTTCATAATTATCACTCTTATCCATAATGATCACACTTCAGAAGAAATTGCCCTAGGAAACTTAAAATAAGGCATCATTTTGTAAAGGGGCCAAGTCTGGAAAACACAGCACAGAGCAAACTGCCCTAGTCTGTAAAAACAGTTGTATCAAGAGCTGTCAGTCCATTTCTCTTATCTCCCTCGAATAATGAGTTTCTGCCTTAAGTCTGTCATTCCTAAAAATAATTTTGGCAGTCACAAGTGCTCTGTGTGATCTCCAGCTCCATCACATAGTATATGTATCTCCAATAATGTACAAGGTTAAAGGGAAAGGAGGGAAAGAAAGGAAGGAAAGGATAGGACAGGGACAAAAAGAGGAAGAGGAAGAGGAAAAGGAAGAGGAAGAGGAAGAAAGAGAGTTTGCTTCTAGGCTTAGCTCTAAGTTTGCTCCCAATCTCAAGCACTTTACACATTCCAATTTAAAGGCCTGGTTATCCAGGCTGATCTTGTTCATGTCCAAACACCAGCTTCCATATGATTACTGTTTTTTATTACCGTTTCAGGTTTTCAAAGTGCTTGATTAAAGTATTTTCTATTTTAGTTTTGCCTCATTATAACCATATCTTTTAAACACTCTGTATCTTTAAGTCACTCAGCTTCAGGTGACCACCTTGTACTCAACAAAGAGTTCAAAGACAACGTGTTTCCAAAGCCTTTCCAGATAACATTTGTTATCTGCATATATGAAATTAAATAGGAATAATACAATATTCCACAGCATTCAGAATACATTTGCCACTCAGGCAGTTGCCTCATGTGTCCTTAATGCTAACACAGAACATCTAAGGGTCTTTTCCTGCTTAATGGGGTGACTGCAATTGACTGACCCCTGCAGTAACCAATGCTGAGACCAGATTGCAGGATGCAACTGACCCAGCTGAACTGTATATCATGCCACAATACAGTGACAAGACAAGTTAAAATATTTTAGGTACAATTTACATCATATATTGACTCATCACAGTTTGCATTGTCTCTTCAAAATGGTCTTTACACTGTTTCCATTAGAGAGCTGACCTTTCCATAATTACTGAGCTCAGAGAGCATCCTGGCTGGCACTGTCCATTGCTGTAAACAGAGCTCCATAAACAAAGCAGAGGCTATAAAAGCAGTTTATTTCCCATTTATGACAATTATTTTCTGCACAGTCATATGAGGATACATGCATAAATTAACTCCAGTTATTCCTATGGAACTCTAATGAAAATCTGTTTAAATGCAAGGAACACAAAAACATCAATGAAACAGCTGAGACTGTTATTTTCTTGGCTTACAATGGAATATTATCCTTGGTTAAATGCAGAGAATAGACTGGATAGCCAAGCAATAATAAGGAACAAAGTAGTCCTTTCGTCCTTGCCAAAACCAGATATTTTGTCATTGTTATCAGAGGAAAAAAAGTAAAATAATAATAATAATAACAACAACAAAGTGATCCCAATTGCTTATGTGTAGTTTATATATGTTTAATACAGATGAACAAGATTCAAAGTTTGGTACTGGTGTATCAGCCTCAGCTTCAAAGCATTCAAATATAGTTAAACAAAACCAAATGCAGTTAAATGAAGAATAACGAATATCTTACAAAACACTGCATTCTTCTGCTTTTTGTGGTTATCTGGTATGCACTTCCAATAACTGAAGCCAACAGAGCTCAGATCTGAAAACTGAATATTGCTGAAAATAGACAAGTAACTCTATCACTTATTTACACTAACATCATCTGGAGAAAAGGATTAAATAAATGCCAGCATCAGGCAATTCTACTGTTCTCACTAGGACTAGTTATCTTCATGAAGACACAAAATATATTTTAAATAAGATTACTACTTACCTTTCTTGTCCTTTCTTCAAACCACCATCAAGTACTGACCCATATTTCACTGTCTGTACCACTCTCCAACAGCTGTGAATGAAGATGATTGCAACGCAAAGTGGAAAAATAACACAAGGTTTAAAAACAAACTCTCTCTTCTCTCATTATCAGTTATTCAGAATTCCATTTGTAACAGCACCTATTGTTCAAGAAGAGAATTTTACTCATATGGACTTGTCTAGTCTTCATAATATTACGGAGATTTTTTTTTAACCAGTATGAATACTTCTTAGATTATACAAGTATTGATGAATCCATTTTTCTGGTTGTCTCTCAGACTCCATCTGGCTTCCAAGCAGATCAAGTAAAAGTGAACTAGATATCACTCACATCAGTCAAAAAGCAAACATACACAGCATCTCACCTCTGTAGCATAAACATGGAGACAGCCAACTTACAACTCTAGTACTCATGTCATCCTACATTCATTTTAATCTTTTTGATTCCTTTTATTCAAATTAAACTCTCACAACACTACCTTTCTGTTCTATCTCAATGAATATCTGGTCATTAACTCAGGCTGGGCATGGCTAAAGCAAAAATTTCAGGCTTTGTCTCACAGAAGTACCATTTTACATCTGGCTTTCTCCAATAGGACCCCTGACTTTTCCTCTATGCCTTCATAGGCAAGACACTCTTTCTTCATGTCATTAGCCACATGTATAATCTTTCCCTCCCCTCATCAAATGCATTTCCCATGTTCCCAGAATATCATTTTTCAATTATGTCAAGGCATTCTTCTCTGGCTTTAACAAACATTATCCTGATGTGTTTAAATCCATCCAAGTTTTTTGCTGCAAATATAACATTCTTAGCCCAAGAGTTAGTCCGTGCTGTCCTTCCTTATATCTCCCCAGGCATCCCCTATGACAAGGTCTCACTGATGCTCATCTCCATCAGGACAGTGGCCTATCATTATATGCTGCACAGTCTCAGTGCACTTTGGAATTAGCATTACTGTTACCTAACGTTCTTCCCATCACGCTTGGCAGGGATATGTGTAAAAGCAGCTGATATTTTGGTCCGCTTTTACTTTCTATAACTACAAATAACATGAGAACTGCACCAATTGGATGCTCATGCTGCCTATCACACTAAACCACAGTCAGCTGTACATCCTAATCCACATATGTTTAATTCTTATTTTGACTACATTTAATTCTGTATGGCATCAGATTTATAAATTCAAGTGTATTCCATAAAACAGTTCTACAGGAAAAGTGGGCAAATAATCAAAATCTCTTATTCTTTCTGTACTATGACTTTTTGGTGAACAAGAGGAAGGAGAGAATGATCAACAAATTACATATTTTGACGTGTATTACATAGCCATTTAGCAGTTGTCACCTTACTGTAGTCATAAGATATCGCAGTTGTTTCCCAATACTGCTAATGATTGTCCATTTTTCTTAATGACCTATTTTCTACGTCAGACTCAGTTTTAGTTTTGCAAAGATGAAATGCCATATCAATAATAATTACTCTGATCATTCTTGAATAAAACAATGATATCTCTGGTATGTGCTAGTAGATGAGGCATAGCACACAATAAAAAGTGATGATTTAACAGTTCTACTAATGTTACAACATATATTTGCACAATCATATTGACTTTGAAAACATCCCTTTAAGTTTAATTAATAATGCCTTTCACTATTACTTTTTTGGTGTCCAACTCTTTTTGGTGTCCAACTATGCTGAGATGAATTAAGTCATCACATTTTAAAAATGATTTAGAAAACCAAACATAAAACCTTTGACTAAGGAACATAAAATTTCCTAGAAGACTTAAAAGCTCTAAAAAAATCTTGTTTTCTCTCAAATTTGCATCTGACATCTTATTTAACCATCATTTCTGTAAAAAGATACTCAAAATGAAGCCTGCTTAGAGTAATTGATCAAAACTACTCACTCCAAAGGTTCTTAAAAAAATATTCCTTTACACGGAAATTCTTAGAAACTATTCAAAGAGTGTCATGTATAGTACCTATGAGAAGAAAAACTGTTGTGCATGGAAACAAATATTTAATATCTTAACATATCAATACATATATACGTATTAACTTCCAGATGGGTGTATGTATGTATGTTTGAAGTGCTAAACTTTGCAACTTCAACATAAGTTCAAATGTCATTTTGTTGCTTCATATGCACAAGTATTAACATATATTTAAGATACATATATCTTTTATTATAAAAGTACACAAAGAATAAAAAACAATCCTAACCAGATGTCTTATTTTAAGTTTTCATTGCAAAGCAGTCTTTATATGACAACACATAATCTGAACAGGCCTCTCTCAATACTCAGAAAGGACAATTGTTGTCTAAGCCACCTTTCAGTACCTCTATTTGGTATCAATACTTAACGTTTTATTCCCCTCAACGAAGGCTCTCTTCAGATCACCTAGAACTTATTATGTTGTTATTAAGTTCTAAAAAGGTTGGAGTTTTTGTGGCAAGTATTGTACTATCCAAGCGCTTCATATAACACATATATATGCGAGACCCTAGAATATAAAAGTGCCATTAGTATTTCTTCAGTTTAACAGACACAAAATTGTCAAGGACAGTTTATTCTGGAGTACACAAAATACACTTCTCATGGACTGAGGTTTTTTAGAGCACTGTTTTTTTAATGCCATTTTTGTACACTCAAAACACACTTCCCTTGTTGTCTTTTGCTAGAGTCGTGAGAGTTCATGGGTGCTGCACTGGAAGCCACATGTGCCTCCCACACGCACCCTGGAAATAAGGAACAAATAAAAGAGGTATGCATATGAAGTACAAACGTGACCCAAGTGACGTGGCAGGCACAGGAAGAGATCTAGTTCTCAAGGGCACTAGTCACTCATTCTAAGCACACATTAATTTCTCAACAAGGAAGGTGTGCTGACATGCTGTGGAGACCTCAGATGGCAGTAGCTCTCAGTAGGTGGCACTGAGAGGGCCAGCCCACTTCTGAGCAGATGCAATGTGCAGCTGTGAGCATAACACATCAAACACACTCCAAACCAAGTGTCTACCTTCTTTTGATTATTTCTTTTTAAAACTCCATTCCAGAGAACTGCAACTCCTTAACAAAAACAGCACAAAACAAAAGGGAAAATAAAGCCTGATTATTTTGTATGTTCTTCAAGGCAATTCTTACTCTGAGCATCACTAAGCAGTTACCTGAAGGGAAGTCAGATCTCAAAAAATGAGACTGCACAACCTGCCATAATATAACCTATATAAAAGTTGTTACAAGCAAGTATATCTTCTCTTCAGCAATTTTAAAGCAGTATGTAAATGACATGCTGATATGAAGCAAGAAGAACCTTCCAGATTACTTTTACCAGACTTTTAGCTTTGTATCCTGAAGACAATCCTTTAACCATAATCATTATTAAAAATTTAGGAATTTCATTATTATGTTACATTACTACAGCCATTCAGTTACCTCATCCCTGAAGCAGCATTCAGTTTTCCAGGGTGACAGATGCTTGTATTCCACAGAAACTGGAGGAGACTCAGAGGGCAAAGAGGGAAGGGGAATGGTGGAGAGTAAAATAAATAGCTTTAGAGAGAATGGGAAGAACACTGCCGACTCAGGCATGTAGCTCCACACGGCTGGCTACAATACCAAAGCTCTAGCTCTGCATCCCCCACAGTATAGTGAACATTTGGATTGTGGAGGACCAGGCACCATGCAGTTCAGCCAGACTCTGCCAGCGTGGTTTCAGTGCTGTGCTAAAGTTACTAAGTGTTCTTGTGCTGTTTGGGTATTTTGGAGAAGAGGCATTGCTGTGAAATCAGATCTGTTATAGCTTACCAGCTCTAGCCTAGTGCCGCCACAGTAGGAACACCTGACCTAATATCTTTTGGAAATTGAAGTAGTAGTGACATCAAATTGACTCATTTTGGATTTGAGACAGTTGACAGAGTCCAAACTGATAATATCTGCTGGACTTTCCTCTGCATAACACTTTTCTGTGTTCCTCATCTTGGAGAAGATAAGTAGGGAAATGCAAGTCAACTCTGCATGGAGCCTGTTAGGTTCATTACTTGTTAGAGCTTCACACAGCATAAAAGCAGCTAATCTCTTTGTGGACCTAAGCTGGTTTTGTAATTGATACAAATACATTAATACAGCACTGAGATTTGAGATACAAAAACATGGCTCTCCTGTGACGTGATTCAGCTGAAGACTGAATGACAACATAATAATGAAGGTTAACTGTAGCTCAGCTGCCTGTCTTGGCTACACATCACAAGATATCCATTTTGTAATCAATCAATTAAACATTACATAAGCACTAAATAGACCACTGGCGTTTCTTTGCTTGTTGTCAATCAAGACTATATTCAAACATAAGATGGGCCAGCTTTCTTGTGGATCAGTTCTGTATACCTCTCTAAATGGAACGGCAAAACACAAAGAAAAGTAATATCAGTATGGTGGGATGTTGTAGAAACCAGTGTTAGCCAAAATGTAATCTAACCACATCTTTAGCAAACATAATGTCAAGTTACTAAGTGCTGCTTGAATTCAACTAACCAACACTTCTGAATAACTTGAATTTTGAAGTTCTCATAGTAAATAGGAATAAGTACAGCATGAAGTTCATAGAAGTTTGTTTTACTTGAGGATATTTGTTCAAGAACAGCCAAAATCACTTTGTGTCCTAGACTAAATCACTTCTCTACCCCCAGAGAGAGGGTGTTCCCTCCAAACCAGAGATGACGGCACAATAATTTCAGAAAATATTATTTTCATTTTACTGATCTTCAGCTTTCTAATGCATAGAATTTTAAGAAACAGAACAGATACTCTGAAAATTAAAAGATACTTTAATAATTCTGTTTTAAAAAGAAAACAGAAGATCCTTGAAGATATTCTTTCTTCTAGAAGCTGTATGTGGACATTTTGCTCACTTTGGCACCAGGTTATCTAAGTGTCCACAGTAGTTCATTGAAAGCTATAAGTAGATTCTGTCATGGTTGGTTTCTTTCCTCTCTTCCTAAGAGGAAATTGAAAAGTAAAATACAATTGTTTGATAATTTTCTTTATTACATCATTTTAGTAAATGCATACACATACTTCTATGTTTGTGTCAAACAAAGCCAAGAAAAGAACTGTGTTTTGCACTTGAAGTTCCATAGAAAGCATTCTCTTCACACTGAACTATCCTTAGAAAGGATGAGCAGACAAGATAATAAAAAGCTGTGGTGTGCATGAGTCCACAGTAGTGATTTTCTATCTCAGAATTAGGGCATTTTTTTTTTATCAACTTCAGTCACTCATCGCCTTCAAGGGAAGAACTTTAACTTAAATCTATTATATGGAAACACTCTTATCTCTAGAAGCATAGATTCCACATCAAAAAATCATGCAATAAATAAGGTGGAAGGGATGTCATCTAATTCAATCACACACTCAAAGCAGATCTAATGAGAGCAGGTCATGATCTTATCAAGTCCTACACACTTCCAAGGATGGCGATTCAAATATAAAATAGAAATATCGCATCTAGTGGACTGTTCCTGGAGAGAAGCATCCATACCCTCATAGATTTTCAAGGATCACTATGATGCTCTATTCAGATTTCCTGCATAATCAAGTAGAAGAGTAATTTCTGCATCAATTTCTCATTAAGTAAGGATATGTATGTAGTCAATTTTGATTCAAAAGGTTTAAATTTGAGAGACTTTAACGCATTCTACATTTTCAATTAATTCATATAACATTAATCTCATCACAACAGACTGTCTACAAAAGATACATCCTTCTAGCCTTGCCTTGCATTGTATCATCTTTCACTACAAAAAGCTTCTCTTTTATAGTTCAGTTATCCTAAGCACAGATAGCAATTACCTTATAGTTATCAAACTGCTTATTAATCCCAAGGAAATACAAATAAATATGTGAAGCTATAGGTGGGGAGTGGGGAGGGAATTCCAGAAAGCTTGAATCTCAGTAACACCAATATTCAAAATAAATGGCTAGACATTGGTCATTTTATCAGCAGTAGTGAAAAAAAAAAAAAAAAACGAGTCAGTTTTGTAATCAAGAGCTAATCAACCTAGGTACTTTTATTATACAGCACAAAATGAACTTTATGTTGAGAGATGAGGGCTGGAAAAAGGAAACAAAGATTATTCTCCTTCTAAAAGCTGTTCCACTTTTCTGTCTTCTGCAAACTAGCCTGTGTCAGAGGGAGCTCTTTGCCCCAAATGGTTCTCTGGTAAACAGCTGTGGGCTTGAGTTTGACGTACTCCCTTAATATGTGGTCATGTACCATCCAGTGCTGTAACTCCTACTGTCAAACCTTTCCCTTAAGAGACTTACTGCGAGAAAAGTGTCTGTCTCCTTGAAAAACAATTAGGCAATTACACTGCAAAGTCATGAAAAAGTACTTCCTCTAAAACCTATGAAGAAATCAGACACCTGCATGTGCAGTGTAGTCTTAAAAACAGAGTGACAGGATTACAAGGTCAATGGTTTTCCTTTTGAAAGATGTTATCTGGGCAGGATTCCGACTCCTAGAGAGTTCAGAAAAAGGAAGAAGACAAAACACAAACAAAAAACTACAACAGGCAGAAAAATCCAACCAAGTGAAAAAGAATTTTAAACAAAATAAACAAGAATGATGAGAGATGAGAAATATCTGCAACTGTACTTAACCCTTCCAGTAACCTCTAAAAGTTGTGCAGAAAACCATTATCATTAGGTTTTTTGCTGAATTAGACTCAAGGATGAAAGAATTTACAAAATTATAGGACCACTTCACCTGTTGTTTTGAAAACAGAATTTCTGTGGCTAAGAGCAAAAAGAATTTGGCTTCTATGCAAACAAGACTTGATCCAGCATTTTGTAAATGTATGAACCAAGAATCACATAAGCTCCTCTGTGTAGGATAAGGATGGAAATTTCCTCTACATAGGAAGCAGAGCTCCACATCTTTTTAATCAAGTGAATCCTTGCAATTCATGCTAGCCAGGACTTGGAGTGCAGAGGTTCTCCGTAAGCCCATGTTGATTGTTTCTCAGTAACCTGCGACACTGAGGGTCTGGAGACAGCCATGCCTGAGCAATGCTGAGGCCATGCATGCCTCCTCTAGCCTTACCTTAACCAACACCAGCAACTGTTTGCTGATAAAATCTGAGCTACCATCAGGAGATAAACATGCAGACAGAGGGCTGCGGACGTTAACTAAGCCACTATGCATCATGTGAGATACTTTGATCCCCCAACCTGCCTTTGACTCTCAACATCAGAGGATGGTAGTTAGAAGATTTTGATATGAACCTATTAAAAGTGCTTTCTTAGTAGAGAAAATGACAATTCAGATTAAGTGCAAAGGACCACTTCTACTGCTTTCCACCAGCAGAAAACACCATGTACAAGAACAAAGCCTATTTATAATTGTACATAAAAGAGACCTAATCTTGACTAAGGTCTTCCAACACTACAACAATGAAAGCAGAACAAGTTCTGGACACAAGTTATTATACTTTTACCATTACTGAACAGCTGAAGATAGTTATCTGTCACTGTCTCAATTTGAATCTCTCTTCATTAGTTACTGTGTAATATGTGTAAGATGCCCCACAGACTCTACTGATACATTAACCAGTACAGATAAAAATCCATTCCTAGCGGGCTTTTCGTTCAGAAATCAGGTAACAGTCCACACAAGGACATGTCCATATTCAAGGAGGAGCAAATATACTGCACCAAAATCTAAGTAAGGAATGTAGCACTAAAACAGAGCCAGCTCAGGTGTTTTTGCAGCAATAATTAGTGCTGATCTCTACCACAGAAAGTGCTACCCCCCAAAAAATGCATGAAATGTAAAAACTGCTGTACAAAGGAATCTTCTGGGGATTAGTTTTGTACATGATTATATGTATTAACCTAAGCCCAAAGTATGGATGCTCTGACAGTATCACAGCTTACATTTTGCGTGTCTAACCTCTTATGTTTTTCCATATTTTCTTTCACAGTTTCATACTCTTGACCAGACTGTGGTTCAGCGGGCCATTCTCTATCTTTGAATATTTTCAAGTTCTTTTAAAATTATTCCCCAAATGCTAAGATATACCTTTATATACACCTATGTACATATATATACCTATATATATATATATACTCACACACATGCATAGACACACAATATTCACTTCTGAAGGTTTCCTTTTCTTTCCTGGAGAAAGTAACCCTAATGGAATCGCTTCCAGTTGCACTGATATAGTATTGTTTTCACCACCAGATGGCAGTACCTTCAACTTAATATAAACCAGACGTTGCCACATGTGCAGCAAACAATGGCATTCTTTATATGTATTTTTTTTCCATGAAAGAGAAATGCTGTTTTCTTTCTACATGTAAAGTTATTCCAGATTCATTCTATTTAATGAAAAAAATGAAGAATAAAGTTTTCTATGAAGAGCTAAGCTCAACTTTGATCAATTTATTCTAAAAGCTTTAAAAAAAGTAAAAAGTATCATTCCATATTATTAATTTTTCTGCATAATGTAATTTTGTCAAATTTGGGTAATACAAACGTGTTACTTAAAGTCACTGTTTTATCCAGGAATAATTTTCAATAGCAAATGACTAGGTTACTTTCAATAGCACGATGAACTTTTACAATATATGCTAGTAATTAAAATAACTAAAGGGCTCTACAGAAGGGAAGCAAATGGAAAATCTCATTTATATTGGTTTAACAAATATATAGAGTAAGCAGACTGCTTCTTGACTTAGAAAAAATTCAAGGTATCATCTGCAACAAAAATAATGCAGACAGCACATACTGTATTACACATAGGCTATATTTCCTTCAAGTGTGGAAGCTAACAACAGCTTCTGCTGATAAGAGTAGGAGAGTTTTTTTCCACATAGACCAGTAACTGTGAAAATAATGCAATCTGGTGGAAAAGAACTACTCTGAAAACCATATAAGGGCTACTCTGAAAACCATATAGGGGCTACTCTGAAAGTAATGCCTCCTATTTTATTATGTTGGCCCACAACATCAGAGGTGGATGTTGGTGGTATGGATGTAGAGGTTGAACCTTCCCACCAATATCCCATTACGTTTTGTTGTTGTGTGACAGATGGCAGCAGAGGGGCAGTCTGACAAAGTAGCATCTGACATGGAAATGTGTGTGAAGCAAAGGGGTGTCACTGAATTCCTCCATGAGAAAGAAATTGTGCCCGTTGACATTCACTGATGCTTGCAGAACATTTATGGAGATCAAATCGTGGATGTGCACACAGTGAGGTGATAGGTGGTGTGTTTCAGCTGTGGTGACAGCAACAGTGAGTCACTTCCACTTGTGCAAGTTTTTTACATTGCTGGTGAAAATACATAGCTAATGGTGGTGATTATGTTGAAAAAGAATGATTTTTAGCCAAGAATTTGCTCTATCAAATATTGTAATTGTGCTCTTCGTAACCTGTATAGCTTCCATGGAAATAAACAGGAGGCATTACTTTCCAATCTATATTTTTAATAGTAGTTAATTTGTAGTTTCCAGACAAAGTATGATTTTGACCCTTCATTTTTTTTTAAACTTCTCCTTATTTCTAAAATAAAATTTCCATAATAAAATGACATATATTATAAAAAGAGGACTTTACTCTTGTTCTTCCAGTACTAGTATTCAGAATGATTATGTGAGCTTATGTTCAGTTCTATGCTGACTGCAAAGAAAATATCAAAAATGCACATTCTATTTAATAAAACTGATTTATCTTTCAATAAATTTATGACCAAATATGCAGCCTGTTTGGACAGCTGTCCTCCACTGCCCTCCATGTACAGATTCAGAATCTTTTGTCCTTATAACTTTTTATAATTTCTTATAATTTTATAGGCCGAAAGACAACATAGAAGAAAATTTTCCTCATACATATAAAATAAGTACAGTGATAGGATGAAAAGTCCACAACATTAAAGTAAGAAAAATGACGTGGATTTTATGGGCAAATAAATGTGTAAGAGAAAACAAGGAGAGCAAAAGAGAATATCTGATCTCAGAAAAACCAAAAATGAAAGAAAGGAAATAGGGCCTAACAAAAACTTCACAGTAGAAGCAGGAAATATAAGCAGCAGGGAAAGAAATAGAAGTGGGGGAAAAGAAATGGTGATTGTAAAGCCTTTGAGAGAGAAAGAAAATGAAGAAAAGTCAAACTGTTGACATCAAGTCTGACTTTAGGAAAGCCATTACCATGCAGTCCAATGATTCGTTTTTAGAAAAGCTAGGCCACTATCACCTGTTTTATTTTAAATGTGCTGGTGAATTTGTGCTTTTTGAGAATACAGTGATATGACTAATTTCTACTAATTCAACATTTAGCAGCCACCCATACTTGTAGTTCACAGTTAAGGCAAATATTCTTGAATATTTCACTTTTCATAGTTCACCCCTTTTTGTAAACCAAAAACATATGTCCAGTTTACACGGATGTGTACTACATGCCCTACATCCAAAATCAAAATCTTTTGAACTGAAGAATATCTGTAGTTATAACATTATTCAAAAGTCCTTTGCATAAGCTTTTCCTTATGGTTTGTTATTCTGAGATCCCACATTCACATCAGCTGGGAGCATGAGTAGAATCCACCACAAAAGTAAGCAATTTCTAACATCTGAAGGAAGAAGAAAAGTAACGGTAACAAGGAATGCTAAGTATGACCCTAGCCAAAATGGTTTTAAGTGGAGAATGCAAATCTGTATGAAAACCACACACTCAAAATTCATCCTTAGATCAGAAAAACAAACTGAGAGAGACTGCTGAAGTGTACAGAGGAAGCACTGGAATCTACAGTTCAATGTAAGGTCCTGGCCAGTAAATGGCCAGTAAAGTAAGGGTTACAGAGGACTGCTTTTTGCTCCAGCTGCAGTAACAGTAGTAATCAGAGTAATGTTTACAAATTCTTTCATATTTTTAAAAGGACATGAGAAAAACAGAAAGAGGTGAAGGAAGAGCAATAAAACCTGAAGACTGAGAAGAGATCTCAAATCTCTTTCAGCTGACTTGATGTAGCAGTGATCATGGGAAAACAATCACCATTTATAGGTGCCAGCAGAAAATAATAGCCAGATAGCCAGATAAATTTAAATCATGCAAAGGGCAAAATTTTGACAGTTTTTTTGGCAATTAATCACTCTTTCTATAATGGATTAAAAAAAAAAGATCGTTTCCTGCTTCAAAGACAAAATACAAAGGACTAGTGAAATAAAATATAAAAAAACTTGTGACTTGGAAGTGTTTTAAGTACATGGTCAGTGTTGCATTTTGATTTTTTAAACACTATGGCTCTCCATGTAAGGACTGGGGTAATTAGTCCCATCTTTAAGGAAAAAATATTTAGAATCACACCAAGACAATCTCAGCCTTCCCACAAGCAAGAAGGTAGCCACTAAACATTTCTTAGAAACTTAAGGTGAAATTTTCTTCTGAGTGAAGAAGACCATGACGAAACTCCCACCCAGTTTAACACCACTAAGATGGTAGACCAGTTCTGATGCTGCTGGTGCTTATTTACGTTTCAACTAGAAAAAGCTGCCAAGCCCTGCTGCACCATCCTTGACAAGCCAGGTTTGTGGGTGCCAGCCATCACAGCAGGCCTGAATGTGCCTCCATTGTAGACCCAACACCCTGCCAGCCCTGTGCAGTGGGGATGAGCACTGTGACTGTATTCTGTGAGAGTCACGTCAGAGGCGATGGGAGTCTCACTCATCTCCGTGCCAGGAAAGGAAGCACCTGAATTTGTTGGTGGTGACACAGTAACAGAAACTTTAAATAATGATCTCAGGACTTACCAGCAGTTTGTGAAGTGATACAAACGATCCTACTGCAAAACTGAATGGCAGGCGGACACCTGAAAGAAATACAGCTCATCAAACAAGGATAAAGGACTCATGCAATAAATCAGCCCCTGAATTTCACTTGATTTTTTAAAATTAACTCAATTTCAAAGAAACACATAAAGTGATATAAGGTATATTACAAAATACAATGATAAAAAAAGAATATTACTTTTTTTCAAGGCTTGATGACCTTCAGCAAGTTAACAGCTTTACGGGAATTACCAGGTGTCAACAGGCAATATTGTGACCCGGTACCACAGCACAGCCTGCCTGGCTGCTCCTCCACTTGGCTTGGCCAGCCCCACTCCCAGACTTGCTGCCCCACGGCTGCAGCAAGGCAGGCAGTAGTAGGCTGTGGGCCAGAACTATGTCACTGCCCCATCACAGAATTGTAGGGGTTGGAAGGGACCTCTAGAGATCATCTAGTCCAACCCCCCTGCTATCTTGCAGACCCCACCATCTTTTAGCATGCTACAGACTGGGGCAATCTCTTCCTGGCTGTACATTCAGTCATATGCTGAGCTATGTATACAAATAAAGTCAAGATTTAATTATTTTTTTGTGACATGAAGATACATCAGGACACAAAAGTTCGTATTAATTTTGCTAAGTAGACAGCTTGTTAACCATATCTCTGCTTATTAATAATGAACTTCTAGGAGCTAGCACAAGCTAGAAGAAGGACAAAGTCTGAGAGAAAAACCTGGTGAGGCAGGAGCCTTGCAGGTCACCTCCTTCAACTCAGAAGCAGCCCTAGTGGTGCTTAGTACCCTAGCAAGTGGCTCTGGACCTGGTCCAGGTCAGTCTGGAGTACCCTCAAAGAAGTCCATGGGCTCTCCTCACGAGCTGTCTCTCTGCTTGACCACCATTGTGATGGATTTTTTTTTTTACTTCTGTCAAATCACAATTCATTTTGCTGCAGCCTCTGACCTTTCCTTTTCAAGCTTTCATCAGGCACCTCAGCAAAGACTCCACCTCCATCCTCTCTACAATCCTTGTGCTGCATGTAGAGGATTCCGCAGCTGGGTCGTGCTGTGCTTTCTCTTTTCCAGGCTTACTGAGCCCAGGTCCTAATGACCCTTTGCCATTTGTCAGAAATGCTCTTATTCAGGGGAGCTAACACTGAACACAGCACTGCAACGCCAAGTAGAGAACACATAGAAATGTGACTACAGCAATACAAGAAAATGGGAATTTAGAAGTACTAAGAATAATTTTAGAATACTTCACTTAACTAAGTTCAAAGTTAATATAATCTGACTATTTTATAAATAAACTTGCAAGAGATGTATTTCTTAGACTGCATTCTAGCACCTGAAAATTTCTCTCTGAGCCTGAATTATCTGGAAGTTTATCCATTTTGGTTGAGTGGCTCAGGAAATGAATTAGTAAGGCACTGACATTTCTGAGAGCTTCCTGAGTTTTGGCATCTGAGCACCACATAGGATGAAAATTATTTATAATGACTTCTGCTATAGTAAGGAACTCAGTTTTGAGCATACGTTCCTTGTGTATTCATTAATCTTCCAAATAGTCTGTATTTATCTTGGGATTGGCAATGGTTTGGTAATTTTTTTTCTCCACTCGTGGAATTTTATCCATACACTTTTGTCACATGAATTATTGTTTAAATGCTTGCATGCAAACAGGATTGATGAGATGTTAAGAAAAACTTCATGAGTATCTATTGGCTAAAGCCAAAACTCCTGAGACATTCAGCCCAGCCTATTAGATATTGCAAAATCTGTGAGATAAACCTGTTTATTGATACTAGTACTTCCCTCACAAACCAAGGAAGCATTGGTATAGTAGTAACACTTTCTTCATTGCATAGATCATATCTTAATGTTTTGAGGTAAATTCTTAAGATTCAGCCGTAGTAAATTTTTAAATATCAGCCTGCTGTGAGATCACATGGTACGGTAACTGCACTGATTTGTCTATGGAGGTATTGATGCCTTCTGATTTCCATTTGTTCTTTGTGAAGTTCCATCGTTGTTCCAGTGGAGAAGATAAAAACCATGTGTATTTGTATTTCTTTTATAAATTTTAATTTTCATTTTACATTTTTAAATATTTCTGTTAAACTTTTTAAATAAATATTAAATAACTCCCTTGTTTAGAAGATGTAGGTAAGGAGTTTTTATAAAGCTGGATTGTCCACAACTACCCTATCTACTTCCCCACTTCTACATCCTTTTATTTATGAGGTGGGAATTTCATCTAAACTTGGTATCTTGTTTTTGTTTGTGAATATTACAGCAATCTCACTTCTTAAAGCACCTGTTGCTTCTTCTTGTGTTGTAATCTAGAATATCATTTGTCAAACATTAGTCCAGTCAAATCATTATCCAAACAATTTTTTTTGAGGGAAACAAGTTTTTGAGGGGAAGTCGTGCTACCTCTGGTTACTGTTGTTTGTGTTTTTAAGCAGAAGAGTCATTTTCAGTATGCAATTCAAAAGAGCTGTCAGTTCAGAATAAACTCAGTTCACAACTCAGAGTCTGGGAGGGACAGAAACAGGGTGGAAGTCTGAAATGCAAAATGCAATGTTCTATCTGTGGTTATTATTACTTCTGTTGTTATTTGATATATCATGATTTTAAGGAAATGAAGGAGCTGTTTATATTAATGAACTAGAAAATAAGCTCTTCAGATGATCCAGTATAGATGTCTCCAAATGAGATATTTGTTTAGACATGGTCAGTGAAGAGTATTTCTAGGGCACAGCAGATTTCATGCAGTCAGAATCACTAAAAATAGATGAGATTAATCATGCTGTAGAGTGTCTCTGATTATAAAAGGGGCCTGTGGTGACTAGCTCAGAGGTGCTTAAAATTAGGTAAGATGAATGTCATTCAGAATGGCTGAGATACCAATCTGATGAGTCCATTAACTGAATTTATCACATTTTAAAATGTACCAAGTTAGATCTCTCAGAAAAAAAAGAGAGAGAGAGAGAGAGAGAGAGAGAGAGAAATATTAATATTTCCATGTAAGGAACTGCAACAACTTGGCTAGGAAAGCTGCCCAGTATTCAAAGTGCCCAGGTGTAGGAAGCATGCACTTAGTTAGAACAAACATAGAGGGAGGCTACTAAAATGAGTAGTGGGAAGAGAGAGATTACTGTGAGAGAACTAAAAGCTTAATTTCAATAAAGTAGAACCAATAGAAAATGTTTTTTTTGTTTTTTTGTTTTTTTTTGAGGGGGGGTGGATAAGAGCATTAAAAGCACAAGGGAAGGAGAAAAATCATTTAGTCTGAAGAACAGAGATGGGATGGGAATAACCAGCAGAAAATCAGACTGAAAGATTTTCAGCCATCAAGGAAGCAGTATTTGGAGGAGCCTTCCAATAAGGAGGTTGGATATTTCAACAAATATCTAATTGTTTTCAAGATGAAAAATGATACACTTATGAAAGAGAAGGTGAAATACCATTGCCTTTGGAACAGGAGACTTGGCTTCGTATGCCACCACTTTGATCCTAGAAGGGATTGTGTATGCATGGCTGCACTTACTGAAATGACAGTAATTATATTGTAGATATGCCTACACTATCAATGTGAATATGTTGAGGTGCTTCTTTAAACTTGCAATTAATACTAATTGAGCTTTCAGAATCAAAAAGATTCCCCATCTAAAAATCCTATGTATTTGCTGAAAGTAACATTCTGTTTCTTGAGAAACATATTAAGAGAAGATACTATATACAATTTCTTAATAACAAACAGAACAGGGAATTTTTTATTGCATAAACTAAACTTCTTTTGCCAGAATGGTGCTTCTGCTACATTTGTTTTCCCTTAATATCATATTTATTTTCCTAGAAATGTATATGTAGATTTTTTCCTAATAAATTCTAGCAAACATAACTTCTTGTTCACTTTTACAAATGATAAAAATCATATTTTGTGTGTGTGTATAAGAAAGAATAAATTCAAGCTATAAAAAAAGGAAAGCCATAAACAGATACTGAAGGGTGCAGGCAGGGGTGTCCCCTCTAACATTTCTAATCCAAAAACGGTGGATGTCAAGAGAATACAAGGGAAATGGACCACAGAAAGCTGAGAGGATCACACACTCTCCCTAAACTGCATGTCCTATTGCCACTGTGGTAAAAGAAACATGAGGATAGATGGACCACTAGACCAACCAACAAGAGCATCTCTTGAATTATCTTATTCCTGAAGCAAAAGACAGATGGATTATAATCTCACTTTGAGAAAACTCAGATAATATACTGAAAAAGACCATTGTTTAAACTTCTCATTTAAACACTGTGTCCTAAAAATGAGACAATCTAGTAAGAAAGAACAAGTGAAGGAATACTGTTAAAACTGTCACAGAACACTGATTTTGACACAAAATCCCAGGTGTTCCCCAGGAATAAGAAAGACCTTCTTCAAGATCTAATTTTGTTGTTTTTTTTTTAATGTCAAACTATCAGTCATCATGTCCCTCATAAAGCAAAAATCATCAGGTTTTCCATTTCTCTAGGAAAACACTATTTTCTTTGGCCAGAACTCTCATAAACAGGTCCTTGACAGTGGCATTTGCTAAGCATGTATGCTGACCTTTTCAAAGTTTCTCTTTTTTTATATGATTGTTCTCATTTTGCATTCTGATACATATTCTTTCACATATTCCTAACTACAAACTTTGCATGCTTGTCCTACTTCACAAGGTTCTTTATTCACACATTCACGAGCATACAAATATTACAACATTTCTTTAGAGTTCTTTCATGTCTGTAATGTCAGTCCTCCAGAGCTCTTCAACAGAAACAAACACAAGGGAAATTTTCAGCCCAAACACCTAAACAGAATGTAATAATTCTATCAAAGGCATATCTATATATAATATTTATTCTGAGAACTACCTCTTCCATGAATATCCTTCAGAAGAAATCAAATAAGAAAAAAATACAGTCATTTCACAGACAACATGATGTTTTAAAAGCAGGTCCAACGTTAGCTTAGATACACCCTTGTCCCTTGCAAGTCCTGTTTGATATTTCATAAAGTCATTATGCAGCATACCAAGAGGATAGTGAGTAGAAAGCATGTGCTGCATAAGAATGATCTCTATGATGCTCTTCTGAAAATATCAGAAAAGATAGCCAGAACCCTTTTTTCCTTTTTTTTTTTTTCCAGAAGTGCTTGTTTTCTGCATTAGGATGATGCATCTTCTGTCTGGCATGATCAGCTCTCAGCAGGAAATACTTTTGCCATGGGATCATATCACAAAGACTGTGGTCTTAAATTAGCCAGGGTCTACACAAGAATGAAACTGTTACTGCTGTGGTTCTACATCTCTCTGTCAAAAAGCTACGAAAAATACCTGGTTACTTCTGACTAACATTATTTCAGTAAAGCTAAATCTTCTTTTTCTATAAACAGAACATAAGCATTACATGAATGTCTGCTTATCAATATCAGACTTGGGAAATGACAATACTGAAATGAACACACATTTTAGATGTTTCTGGACTCAAGACTAACTTCCATTTCAAGAACAAAACATCCTTGAACTATGCCAGTTAGTGAGAAAATATGACTTTCTGGTCATTTGATTCAGAGTAAATCTTGTATCTGTTATTCACATCCAAAGCATTCGGAAAGAGACTCAAATAGGGAACAAGGACTCAGCAGACTTTCTGAGGCTTTTTGTGATGGTCCTTATAGACCAAGAAGAATATTAGAGAGCCAGAGAGACTTAATTTTTTTGTATATTAAATTGAAGTTGATTGACTTAATCAATCCGAGTTTATAATAAGGCACGTTCACATAAAGTATCATGTTAATGGCTTAACTTATCTATCAGGTACCTTCATTTTGAGAAAAAAAGTGTAGAGACTTTCACCTGCAACTAAAATTCAATCAACTCAATTCTAGGCTTTGATAGTTTTTGCTAGATGAGGTTCCTCAAGACCTTGTTCTTAGCAACTCCACAGACAGGTATGAATTCTCTGATACTAAGGAAATGTAGAAAAGAATGATCCTATAGGGGCTTTTGTTGATGATTAAATCTGGCATCATTTCAGAAACATTGAAATAAAAAGGTATTCTTCCATTCACATTTCAGCTAACTCTAATTCCTCTTGTATCACCAAACAAACCATAACCCAGGCTCTCCTATGACTGTTTTTTTTTTTTACTACCTTCACTTTATCCAGTAGATTCTTAGGATATGCAATATGATCAAAACCTGTCCTTGTAATGATGGCTTCAAGAAATATTGCATATCATCATAAAGTGCTAGCATGCAAATTTCCTAGAGATTATTCGAAAGAGTATCCTTCTTTTCATTCAACAAGAAGAGCATGGTCTTTTTGGAGTGTTTATTTTCTGTTTTTTGTCTTGTTTTGTTTTGTTTTTCTGAAAGAGGCTTACCAGGATAACTCAAAATGAAATAAATGAGTCTGTTATAAAGAATCTTTCTCAATTGCCTAAGTTTTCTTAGGCCAGATGTTCCACATTGGTTCAGCTATTCTCACAGATTTCTATAATTTTTTTCTATTTCTTCAGGGGAGGAAAAACAGTTGGAAGACAAGGTAAATAAACCATTATTGTAGGATTGGTACCTCTCTTAATTTAAGTGAGTTATTCAGTCTAAAATTCCTCTAAAATAAACTGATGACACAGTCAACCTAGTCTACGACATACTGTGCTAAATCTTTGTCCACCTCTCTTGTGAAAACAAAGGAACTAGTTCTGAAGACAACAGGGCCACAAATTACACTGAATGTGAAGGAAACTATCTGATAACCCTTGCTGTACAAATCACAGCTCTTCGCAATATTCAGGAGACATCTCTGATATAAAAAAAATAATTCCTTTTTCCTTTTTTCAGAACCAGTGATGGACTCCCTTTGTTCAGAAAAGCTGAATTGGCTTATATGTCACAACAGAGTTTAGAAGATAGTGTTGCTTCTTGTGACCCTTACAGCCCTGGTATTCAAGAAGAGAAATTTAGATTATTTGTTCCTTCATCTAAATGAATGCTCAAATGAGAAGAGTAAACAGAAGTATCAGTGTAATAGCCATTGCCAGCTTTAACAGAGTAAAATGCCTCCAACTGGCAGCCTTAAGTTTATCTAGCTGCAAAACTGACACATCACTAAAGCAACAGCCCAGTAGAGTATGGCTTTTTAGAACTTCAGTGTCAACAACAGAAAGTAGGCCATGACTGTACGTACTTCTAAGCAACGCATCAACACATGGTACAATCAATCCTACAACAAAAACAGAAATAAACTTCCAGGTTTCACAACCATATTTGCACTGTTAATAGAGGAGCACCTTCTATCTTACGTGTCCATTTTTCTCCTATTGCAATGCTCTATCCTTGGCTCCTTACAGGAGAAGACTAATTATTTCAAGAGATGATCATGAATATAATTAAGATCAGATCCTCCCCTTGGTACATTGTACAGATTGCTGTGAATCTAGAGATGACTTTCTTATCAATTACATTAAAATGAACGACAGATGAACAAGAGGGAGACCTTTTATTTAAAAAAATCTTCCTTCCAGGAACAAATCTCTCTCTCCCTCTCCTTTTTTTTTTTTTTTTTAAATAAAACTCATCTTGTTATTAGCATGAGAATAAGTGATTGCTGCCATTGCATTGCTGAATTTCAGACACTACTTGGATACCAAATGCAACAACAATGAATTCAGTACTGTTAATGCTGTCCACATAAGATGAATCTTTTAATTTATTGTTGAAGGTAACAGACAAAAATTAAGAGAATCTCACACAGTCTAAACAGAGCCTAAGGCACAGCACTTTTGTATGTTGTATGAATTTCTAAACTGAAGAGATTATATGAACATGTTTGTCATCATTAACATGCATCCATAGTTCAACAAGAATACCACAATGTCATATTGCGTGTAACAGCTTACACAAAAGACCAGCAAATAGATTTTTCTCTAAAGCTAATGGGACCAGTTAATGGACCTCCTGTAGAAAAGATACAATTTGCAATCATGTCAAAGACAATCTGAAAACTGAATTAATATGCAGGATATAAATTATCCAGAATGTATCCAATGAATCCAGATCATAATCATTTTAAGATAATGGGTTTCCTACTCTTGCTATTAATATTTAATTGCTTATTTGGCATGTTGATATTATCTGACGCATTTTTTCATTTCTTTCTCAGATAATTTTAGCTCACAAGTCAGTGAGGTAGCCCAAGTACTTTTTTTTGTTGTTGTTCCTCCAAAGAAGCCCATCACTATTCAGAGACAAATTACAGTCGGTTCATACATACACTTTTGTTTCCGATACGCTGTCCCCAGTCTCAGGTTAAATCAAGACATCCTATAGGTCTTCGCAACTTCAGAATATACCCTGAAACTACTCCGCTTGGTATGCTCATAAATATTAATTACTTTTATAGAATAGCAGTACAAATTCTACCGAGTACAACAGAAAACTGCAGTTATTAAACAGCAGCAAAAATACTTATGGAAACGAAGGGAATAATTGTTAGTGTTCCTGAAACTCTGTTCAATGGTGCTCCAGATATCTTCCTCTCCTTTTCAATTTTAACAAGTAGAATAAAATTAATCATGCTTTGGTAATAAGTAAACAAATGCTGGAGTTGGTAACAGAACAGAACATACAGTATGCAGCAGAAGCTGTATTCTATTAGCATATTGCTTAATAGTGAAACTCAAAGCATAAGTGGAAATTTTATTTTTGGAAC
>JANHGO010004221.1:0-25433 GCA_024606505.1 Aquila spilogaster | reverse complement strand
ACTTTATATCAGGAGGATGTAGGACTCTGTCCAAATCAATAGCATAAAAGAAGTGGACCATATATTTTCTTTCCTTTTAGAAACAGTCAAAAACAATTTATGATGAAACTGATAATACCACATGGAATAGAGGTAATTTATTTTTTTGTATATCAGCAAGTCATAAGACTAGAAAACTAAAATCTGTGCCAGGAGTCAACATTAAACCTACAACTAGAATTTTACCGTGAACCATCCTAGAAGGGGGATACTTTGCTGACAGAGATGCAGTATCTTTGTGTACTCTGAAGTGATCTTTGCTTTTTCTTACCCTGGAAGCTAGAAACCCTTTGTCATTTTGAAACATGTTTCTTCTCTAGGGAAAACAAATTCCGACATTTTAAGATGTATGAGAACAGATATGTATAATATTTTATGAACAAGTACCAATGAATGGTTATAATTATTGTAATACTTGTACAGAAGTTCATATCTAAAATATGAAAAAGATATTCTGACATGCATCATCCAAAAAACATCTGCATACAATGGACAAGGACAAATATATTGTAAAGCACTGGATTTTGAAATACGCAAGAGATATTTCAGACTCTGAATCAAGGGCTGCATTCCTTTCTTAAGTGATGCATCTGTTTTCACTTACATGTGAAAAGTGCTTGTTTCTGTATATCAACTATGTATTTGCTAAGCAAAAGAATACTGGCATGACTGAAAAGAAAATACCGTTTTACTTTGAGAGTAGTACATGTTATCAGATATAGTTTCTGAGCTACTTCAGATTATCTGACTCTGCAGTTTACTGTTGTATCTCCTGTAGGTAAATTCTGGTGAAACTATTTGAAATTATTATTGTGTGTGTTTAAAAACTGATGTAAAGACTGTTTCTGTGTCATTCCACAAATATCAAATTGATGAAACAGGTACGAAACCGTACAAAACCAATGAAGTGGAGCAGAGGTTTTCTTGTGTAGGTCTACAAGAAAAAATGGAACTTGAGAGCTCATCATCTCCAAGATGTGATCAGAAAAAAATATGGTAGATAGATGCTTGTTTTACTGAACCAGTCTCTTATTAGCATTCAAAATACATTTTCAAGTGCTCTGTTTGTTATCAATATGATCACAAAGTAATCATCTTTAGCTGATCGAAACAGCAAATTAGAAGACTTCATTAATTATTGACAAGAAATGTTGTTTTGTTTTCTGCTCCTTCAAGTGCACATATAGGAAATAAGACTGGAGATGCTTGAGTTGACAGTTTCCAGTCCTTTGTGTGTATAATCAATAAATACACTGTAAAACTCAACAGCGTAATCTCTAGAGTGATTTAGAACCTTCTGCTGAGAGACTGAATTCCACAATGGTATTTATTTTACAGACAGTTATCTTATTAGTGCTCCTTCTTTGTTGTTCATTATGAATTAATTCAGTAATATACATCCTTCCAAGCCTACCAAGAAAAACAACCGATACCTTCTTCTTGATTTCTTCCTGATCAGAAGAAGCAAACTATCACATATGGATTGCATAGAACTGAATTTTGCCTAAAAGACACAAGTGACCATTTCTAACTTTCAGAATAGGAATTTTGGTACCTCCAGTAACTATTTTATTCCCATTTTCACACTACAGCGTCTGTGTTTTTGGAAATTATAGGTTAGTCAATTTACAAAACTTTTGAGAGTAAACCAAGGTAACTCAGTAAATCACTAATTATTTCATATCTTTTTACGTAATTTAATGCAAGAACCCCCTGTTGCACCTATTGTTACATGGGATTTTGCTTTGGCCAAAAGGCAGGAGTGGGGCAGAGTAAGTCTGTCTTTCTGCACCAATACATCCATTATAGGGACAGACATGCAAAACACTGCCAGCTGATTTGCTCAGAAGATATGCTCTCTGACCTTAGATTAGGGTCTGTGACAGAGAGGTGCCACTCTCTGATCCTCCTCTGGATTTTAGCAAACCCAGAATTCTGTCTGATGACTCAGACTATCTTAATTAGCTCCCTAGAGTAAGTTCAGTCTGCCTTCTGAGCCTGGAAGAGAAGCAAGAGGAATGGAAAAGTGGAAAGAAATTCCCCTTAGAGAGGCAGATTTATCAGCACTGCTGAAGGAGTTGCAGAAGCTAGCGTGCCCTTATCCTGGCGTGCAGCTTTGGAATAAAGTTTATAAACCTCAGAATCAAGTTGAGACAGTAAGTGGATAGTAGAAGCATGAAACATACTACAAATATGATACAAAATATACCAATAAACATTATGCATCCCATTTGTTAAAACAGCTCAGGAGCGATAACTGAATCAGGAATGATGACCTTTCCCTTGAGTTTGGTGTCACCATTCCCACATCCTGACAGAATGGAACAAAAGATGCAAGTTGACCTTCAGAGAAAAAGGGTTCTGGCAGCTAGTTAGCAGTAAGAGGCTGAGGGATGGGAGTCTTACGGATACCAGGACAAACTGCAGATTTTCTGAAGCAGTTAGGGAAAATGGGAGAAGATGGCTCTTGAACAAAAAAATATTTTGTGCATGTACTGGTATATGAAACAAGGGTATCACACTGAGAAAATATGTTGGCAGTTGAAACACACCCGAGTAAATCTCTCACTGGTAGTAACAGCTAAACCACTAAGAAAACAATTTGTCAGTGTACTATAAATATCAATGTAACCTTCAGGAAAATGAGAATTTCTATGGGACCGAGTGAGAAACTTTAGGATAAGCACACACATTTTTACCTGACATTTTAGTATTTGAATTTCTCAAAGTAACAGCACATAAATTAGAGGTGAAAAAATAATAGGAGGATCAGATAATTTTGCAGGGCTAAGTATCTGGAAAAAAACAGAGGTATGGCACTGTAATTTAATACTCAGAAATGCCTTAGAGATATGGCACATTCCACAGTGGAACAAATTAAACCAAATAACCTCACACATACCAAAAAAGTGAAAGAACACTTTACTACTGGAAATACTGTGATCATTTCATTTCCTTTAGCAGATATATCTCTAGGAAATGGGGTAGAGAAAAAAAGACTTGTATTTTTTCTCTACAATTCAACTACTGTTTGGTGAATATAAAGTCTATTCCAAGCTTAGAGGAAATGTTAAAGATTTCTTCAAGTTGCAAAATCCAGATCCATACTTTGTATGAAAAAAAAAAATCTCACACCTAAATAGTCCTGCAAACACTCACTGTGTCAGTTTTCAAGCTGCCTAGAAAAATACAGTTCTATCCTTTAAAAATATGCTCAGTACATTTTCCAGGCCAAATAATTACTGAAAACCATATTAGTTTTCATCTGTCAGTGCAACAGGTTAACCCTAAAGTCAAGATGCTGGTTACAAAGCTCAGGAAATGTATCCTGCAATTTGCATGATGAGGAGGCTGGCTGTCCTCATTTCAACTTCTAGCATGTTACGGCTTAGTCTGGAAAGAGAGAGGGGAGCTACAGAAACTTTCATATTGTCTTTATACTGCCCATACCAACCTTAATTACTTTGTCTAATAATCTTCCAAGAGCCTATTGAAGTCATAAGAAGGTCTTGCTGCTAAAAAATGAGAAACAGACAGAATACACAACCTTCTCTCCATTAACTCCTTCTAGTAAAAACATGGAAATCTAGTATCCTTCACAGAATAACATTATTCACAGAAGCTGTAAGGAGAGAACCATTTCCCTCTCTAGATGAGTGAATATTCCACAGTTCTTGGGTGCCATCAACTTTCTTTACAGTTCAGCTGTCTCCAGAGATTCGTGTTAACCTCAGTCATCTAGTATTTTAACTTTGCTCAAAAAATATAACAGTTTCAGTTTTGTATTTGCATTCAGGACTTGAGCAAAAAAAAAACCCAAAACTACATAGGATACCATCTGAGGAGCAACATTACAACTTTCTGTCATCAATTCCGGTCAGATTAAAATCAGTGTTTTGTGGTAATGTGGCTGAGAGCTTAGAGTGTTTTATTGAACAGCTTGCTGCATGATCTTAGTATTAAATTATCCAGGAGAAAATTAAAAAGCTTGCTGGATACATCACAACTACCTCAGTGTTAGCAAGTTAGCAAATTCTTGAAGAGGTATTCCATTTTACACTCTGTAGTACTTTTTATTAATGTAACTATTGAGATATTGGAACACCTTATTAACGTAACTATTGAGATATTGGAACACCTCTCAGCTGAGAGTTGGGGCTGTTCAGCCTGGAGAAGGCTGTGAGGTAACCTGATAGCAGCCTTTCAGTGTCTGAAGGGGAGCTACAGGAAGAAAGAGACAGACTCTTTAGCAGGGTCTGCGGTCATAGAACAAGGGGAAATGGTTTCAAGCTCAAAGAGGGTAGATTTAGGTTAGATATAAGGAAAAAGTCTTTTACAGTCAGGGTGGTGAGGCACTGGAACAGGTTGCCTAGAGATGTGGTTGATGCCCCATCCCTGGAGACTTTCAAGGCGAGGCTGGATCAGGTCCTGGGCAACCTGATCTAGCTGTGGTGTCTCTGTTCACTGCAGGGGAGTTGGACTAGGTGACCTTTAAAGGTCCCTTCCAACAATAAGGATTCTATGATTTTGCAGTTCTACTGATAGCATTTCAAAAGTGTCCTATAAGCATATGTGATGACTGGAATAATTCAGAATAGTCAAAACGAGTGTGTAGTCAGTATAGTCAAAACGAATGCTGTTGCGGGACAGTGTAATCAGTTACACAACTGGCATCATTTGAGCTACTTCAGAAGCAATGTTTTTGCATGCTTTTTGAATAAATTGTTAGTCAGAACCACACGATACACATCTAGGCAACCATTTGATCTTTAGTTATCATTCCACCTAATAAGACTTTTTGATAGAAAAACCAAAGTTCTTTCATCTTTGGATAAATTTAAACTGTACCTGTTTAAAAACAGTAGGAACTTCTTTAAATCACTAGTAAAAGCAAATAACAACCTGACCGAACAGTTTAATAAGCTTAGTCCAAACAACAGTCTGCAGACCTGTTCATTTTCACACTGCAAGCATTAGGGGGTCATTCATCTCATGGATCAGCTTCAGTGCTATGCTTTCAGGCCTGCACCTGTCACGTGCGGTCCTGGAAAGAAAAAATCTTTGTTCCATTCTATCAGGGTGTGGAAATGAGGAGACACCCAGCTGAGTGGAAAGGGTGTTTCCTGGGCAGTAGCCACAGCCCTTACCCCCAGCAGTTCCCCAGCCCCCACAGGTGTTACCTGACGTCAGTGTACCAGATGGAAGCCTTTCATCCTATGACCTGATGTATAGCCTTGTCCTGAGGCATTTGATAATTTGATAATTTTGATAGCTGTAACCTAAAAAACATTTTAGTTTTGTCTTTCTCTGAAGAACTTGTATGGATCACACTGAGATACTTCTCGTACTTCCCTCAGGTGCTTCGAACTACAACAATGCTGCATTGTGTATAATTGCTTTTCTTTGAAACAATTTTCCTCCCCATTTTCCATTCACAAGATGTAAACACTTGCAAGATCCTAGTTCAGATCAGCAGTTTCACCATGAAATATAAAGCAGCTCTTTCAAGAGGACATGCCACTCATCACAAACAGTAGCCTACTTTTATACTTCACCAGCCACCAACTGACAATCTATTTCAGTTGTGCAAAAGTCAATATTGGAACGTCGCAAAAGCTCCAGATCACACACGAAATACATGTAACAGTGGCAGAGGTGCTTACTATACCTTTCTGTTGCATTAACAGAGAGCCAATCCATTCAAACATTAAATTTTCAGTAAAATTCCCTGGTGAAGACTTACTGCATGGAAAAAAATTCCATAGTTTTGCTTTTTTTTTTTTAAAGAAAAAAAAAGGCTATAAACAGGGTAATTCAGCTATTCAAAGGTAACACCAACCTCCATTTTTTTAATACAACTTTAAAGAAATGGATCAAGTAGGAAGAAGACAGCTTAAGTGAATGAATTAAAACAGACAAAACCTTAGATTTTTTAAAATGGTTTTAAGGAAATGACTTTTTTTTATTAAAAAAAGTCTAAATTTCTTTGGATGAGGTTCAAACTTTGACTTCATAGTAACTATTCCTGCGTTTTTCATTTATGTCACTTATATCCTGTCTCATATGCTGATTACCTGCAAAGTAATAGTAATAAAACAAAAACAAACAACAACACAAAATCAACCAACCAATCAACAAACAAAAAACAAAGCCAACCCAATGGGACTGCTACTGGAGCCTTATTGGGAATGCTTTGTGAAAACTACTCTGACGTGATGAAATGAAGTCCAAGTAATGAGAGGGTAAACCTCAACACTAATAACCTAACCCTTAGGAGAGCTATAAACTGCAACAAGTATAAACAGTCTGACCCCTGCTGAACACTTAGCAAATACAAACAAGGACTCTGACAGCACAGGATAGGACAAACAGTTAAATTGCAGTTTACCAGCTACAGGAGAATGTTTAAATATAGTTTAGTAATATGCTTATATTTTTTTCCTGACACTTTCATGTTTATTTGATTCACTTGCAGAGGAAACTTATCCGTCTCTTGACATCTTCTTCGTTAGGGTAAACTTATTATTTTAAGAAGGCTCTGATGACAGCATACGAAATCCTAGGCATACAGAAATGTTCCCATTGATTTATTAGTGGAACTGAGATTTTGTCTTACGTATCTAAAAATTTGTTTGTCTTAAAAGGCAAAATGCTCTTATTTTTTAAACAATTTGAAGTTGCTAATGGAATAAAACAGCAAATCAAACACAGACTCTAAGGCTTTCTTCATGTATACTACCTCTAACTAGTAAAGATACTAGCAGGAAAGCAACAGTGATGATTTTAATCACAAGGAAATGCACATTTTCATTTTCTTGTCCCTCTCAAGTCACTGTGGGAGTAATGCTTCCCAAGAGGCTAATCCAGTCAAGTTCTTCATTTTTCCCAGTGGGTTTCCCTCCAGCTTCACCATGTTGTTTAAACTTGGAGCCAATTAGACAATTCCGGTCTTCTAGCTCTCTTTTGTAGCTCACTGTTTTTATGAATTCTTAGTTGCCTTTCACATCCCTGACACAAAACATTTTGCTCTTACACAGATTTGAATCTTTTTGGTTTTTTTTAGTTTTTCTTCATTTTGTCTCTTTAAAGTCATTCATCTTCCTGTTTGTTCAGTCTGAAATCCCTTTTCACTATGTCCCTTGTCACTGAAGATTTTAAATTCTGGATTGTTCTGTCCTCACTGTTAAATTTATTTTCAACCCCCACCTACGTATACACTCCTCTGGTTAAGAGGCTGCATGTAGTATCAACGGACTTGTACTTTTTCCATTGCTATATCTGGTTACTCATCTTCAGAGCAGTCTTGCATCCAAGAAAGTCTCTTGAAAGTACAATTAAAAGTCTCCCTCTTCAGTGGGGCATCCCAGACAGACAGCTTCCTCTCATGTAATACCCATCCTAATGTGCATACTTGGATTCTCAGCCCTTTTTGCTGAGAGCTGCTCCTCTTCTGTTATAATCAATAGCAGTAGAACTGTTTGTTTAGCTAGGATCTGGCTCCTGTTTCTGGTCTTCATTGAAAGGCCCCAAGTGGCGGCTGTCTGGCACTAGGCTTTCAGAAGCACTGACTGGAACTCAGCTCAAGAGGTGACTTGCCATCACTAATTGAGCACTCTGAAGGGCATCAAGGACAAAGAGGAAGTTTTCTTGGTGCAGTTCCAATAAAGTAAACTGCTTGCTTTCGGATAGATAAACCTAGCTATTGAGGCAAAAAGAAATATTTTTTTATTGGGATTACATCATTTAAAATATTTTTTTCTCAAGCATGTGGGTCACACACTACATTTTGCTTCTGCAATATACTTCCTATAAGCACTGATCTTTTTCCCAAATATTTGTGTTTGGCCACTCTTAACACAGTAGCTTCCTGTTTTATCTTTCAAGCATGGAATTCCTCAGAAGCTTTTGCTTTCAGGACTCTTAACTGCGCTAACAGAACAACAATGGGAAACAAGTAAGTACCATTTGAGCAGAACATACCAAGATGTTCAGTTTTTGAACTAAGCGGAGCTGAGCACCTGAGCTTCCCTTCAGGCAGAACTTTGTGTTACCGTAGTTAGTCAAGTCTGTTTTGGTTCTGGAGTCCTGCTACCCTGACCCAGTAACTCAGCAACATCAGGGAAGTTCTCTGACAGCTCTGGTCTGGCAAGCAAGGAATTGACGGGCTCATTATGAAATTTTAGCAACTTTTCAGATACAGCACTTTATCCTGACCATCTAGAGTATTAGCAATGGAAACAATGGAGAGGGAGACTTTTTTGTTTCTTTGTCCTGTCTCAGAGATGCATAATGGCTTACAAAAGAAACCATGTGAGATGAAGGCTTTCCTTCTCGTTTTGGAAATGTACAGGGAAACCAGTCTGTGAATTCTTTGTAGGGAAATTCAGTCCTTCAAAACTGAAATCAGTAGCTGATCCGTGTTCTGTCTTAAAGTCTGGAACATTCAAAAACTGGCGTGCCTTCAGCTCCAACCACTGATTATCTGTCACTAGCACCATCAAGGCTTCTTCAAAAAACCTTCTAAAACCTCCTTAAACTTTATTTGGCATCCAGTATACCACAAACTCTAAAAACTTTTCAAAGTGCTATCGGTTTCCTCTATCTGTGAAATATATATATATATAAAAAACTAATGATTTTTCATGCTGAAAGGTGTTCTGTTTGAAAAAGGAGACACCCAGTTTTATAGCTTACAAAAGGGACTAATTGTATTCCACAGCTTCCTAACTAGTTTGATCCTTGAACTCCGAATCATTCTTCCTCCTGGTTGGAAGTGGAATGCAAGATGACTGCTTCCCTAGAAAGCAATGCTGAGAACGAGCTGTGAATGCCTAGCTCTTTCACTTCCCCAGTAGCATAGTTTGAAGAAGAGGAATTTGTTTCTCGTTTCCTCAGAAAATTGCTGTATCGCACCATGAGCTCTTCTGTGAAATAAGCTGTTTTGTTGAAAGGGGAATTCATAACAAGCTTCACTTGATATCGTAAATTGAGAGAAAAAGTAGTTTCTTAAGAAAACTCTGTGCCAGATACAAAATGGCTAAAAAAATTCTAAAGCACATAAAGCTACATAGCCACTGCTATTAATAAAAAATATCCTAAGTACTCTCTTCAGCATACCCTACAGAAAGTTTATTTTCTGCTGCCTGTGGCTCAATGGAATGGAAAAAAATACAAAAAAGAGAAAGCATTACTTTAGATCTGGGATAGCACCTGTGTTTACCCAAATATGTGTTTTCTAGGCCAGAATCTCATCTTTACAGCAATCTGGAAAAGTCTTGATTCACTGACAGTACTATACAAGTACAGCATACAACTGAAAACACATAGGTTTTTCTCCCAAAAGTTTGAATATTCAATTTGTGAAATTATAGTTCAGTGCTATAATTTAGTATTTAAAAATGCAGTATGGGTTAGCAATATCTCTTAAATGGTTCATAAATAAGGAATCTTGTTCCTGAATTGTTGTGGCTTGTTACACATAATGAGGAATATTTATATTCATTTCAGTGAATGGCAGAAGCATCACTGGCTTCATGCCTTCCTGGCTTCGGTGCTACTGAACTTCGGCAAAATGCCATTCATGACTCAGACTATTTATTTATTTCTTCTTTATTTTTAGACTAATGGGAACTTTATGAATTCCTTCCCTGATTTCTAAAAGAAATATCATTTAGCTGTGATCTTGAAAAACAGTGATTCAGAATCTTAGATTACTGCCTTAATGACCATCTGTAACTCTTAATGAGAATGGTTAATCATCAAATAATTGAGGTTAGGTCTGAAGACACTGTTGTTAAATTTTACTTCAAAATTATTTCCTTACCCATACAGAAACTCAGATTATTAAAAGATATGTCAAGATGAATATATAGCTTCTATTAGCAATATTTTTTGAATTTGCAATATATTTGAGATTTTATTTACATCTCTCTTACAAAATGCTTATCTGTGTGACATAAAACATATATGCTGCACGGGTAGTACAAAGCACCTATGTCAACCTCCAAGTGACAAGCTGCCTGAAAACAAATCTACAGTTAGGAGAGCAGTAGTGAGACATCACTTGTACAAAACAAGCTCAGTGTGTGGAGTCTTCGGAGCTCAACTTCAGCAAGCTGGACTCAAAAATCCATATGTGTCCCTTTCAACTCTGAATATTTTATAATTCTAAGTTTACCTTTGGGATAGTTTCAGATCTCAATGCCTCTTCCCCTTCCCTAGCTACTAGTTTGCATTTTCCAGGTCATGATTTCAACTGTAACTGTTCCCATTAGTTCAAAATATGTAGTAGAAAGTATGATGATGCTGTAATACTCTTCTCTGTTAGGTACAAAATACTTTCAGTCAAGAACACATGATGAAAGTAATTCTTTATCATTATCGGTGCAGACAATAGAGGCACTTCATGTATTTAGTTTTGCACTATATTAATGAATTTTTTTTTTATTCAAGTATTTATTCCTAATGAAGGTTGGGATTTTCTCCCTTTGATAGAAAATATAAATTATAAATGCTTAATAAACATCTTACCCTATATGAGATATAATCAGACATGAGAATAAGTAAACAAGCTTAGTCCACAAATGGCATTAACAGAATCATCTCTGCATATAATTTACTTACTCTAAGAGTTAGCATTTAAATTTTCTGTATTTTATTTACACAGTTTTAAAATTTTCTAATAAATCCCAGCTCACTTTCAGCTAGTATTCATTTATGATGTTACTTTCACCTTTTGTCTGCTGACAGGAAAATGAGATAAGAGAAAAATCTTAGTTGGAGGTCTGGAGAGGCTGACTTGCTCAGTGGAGCATGTAAAAAGCTAATACCAAAGAGACATCTCAAGCATTCCCATATACATTCCCAAAAGATTTTTGTTTTCCCTCCCTTGAGAAACAGCAAATAGTCCATAGGGACTTCCTGCACAAGGGAAGGGAAAAAAAAATGTCAATTTTCCAGACACAGTCACTTTTTTCTTCTGAAGTGTACTATTTTCCCCAAAAGTCAGAGGCTACTGAAATTGATAACTGACTTTCAGAAAACTTTGAAAAATGTATGATTTCAAACAAAGCTAAAATTTAAAATAGCTGAAGGTCTGATTGCTGTGGATTGATGCAATGCCTTTTAAAATATGTTTCCTTAAGTCTGTCAAGATAAATGGATCTTGGAAGGGTGGAAGGGATGGTGATTTTTTTTTTTCCCCTTCTTCCTAACTTTAAGCAGCAGCAAAATGGAGAGACTGTGAAAACAGATATGAAAGCTACTTTAAAGAGATCAAAACTGTCTGCAAAATTGGAATTTTTATAGTATTATGTTTACCAATGCACTGCAGACACGTGCAAAGATAAACATAAGCATACGTGGAGAATCTGGCAATATTGCACTCCATTAATTACATACATGCTCATTAAGCAGAATGTATGGCTTCATATTGCCTCTGTAAGCTGCTGTGATGAAACTGCTGTGTTCGCATTATTAATAATACTACTTTATTTTTAGAAGTTCGAGTACCTTACATTTTGCTGTTACCTATGTTCAATACAATCCAGAAAGTCTTTCCCCCAGAAACCTTTCCAAATGCAGACTTCAGCCATATTACAGATAAACAATTTATGTACTTGATATTTTAATTGAAAGCAAAGTCTGTTAAAACGTCTTCGACAAAATTGCATTTTACGTCTTTATATATGTAAAAATGTACCTGTGAGTCAGAAATTTAAGGATACATGGATGAGCTTCTACAAAATGCCACTTGGATATTTACAAAGTTTGAAAAAAAACAAAGGTTTTGAATTATGGGCTAGATTCTGCTTCAGATCCCTCATGAAGAAATCAGACATGGCCAAAGAACGCTGCCACTCTGAAACAAGGGCAGAAAGCCAAGACTAAGTACAGCTGGGTTATGGATACTCATGGCATCTGCAGTATGAGAAGTGGGAAAGTCTCGTATGTATTTTGAAAAAGTATTCAGAAAAATAATTGATGAGATTTATCAAAGTTTTCCTATTTTGCGTTTTCACTAGAACTGAGCAAAACTTACGGTTGCCTTAAGTTCATTTTCCATCCTGTTCAGTTTTGTCTATGAATGTAATACCATAGGTATAAAATCTCAGCATGATGTCTGCAGGTAGTGGAAGGGCTAATTAAGTTACTCTGGTCTAAATTTACAAGGTAAGTTGTGAAAGAACAAGACATTTTTAGTAGGGATGTAAAAACAATAACTCAACGAAAGCTTTTGATACCTGAATATACGTCAAACCCAGTAGCTTCAATGCAAACTTAAAAAATGCCTTGCTATAATTGCTTGTCATTCCCTTATCCTCCCATTTTTTCCTTAGGTTAGTGTATCCGGGCTTAGTCAAACAGTCCAGTAACATAACTGAGAGCCACTTGAAGGAAAAGCAGAGAACGTGTGGTTGGAGCATGGAGGCACTGGCCAGCAATCCACCTCTTAGGCAGAATGAACTCTACCAAATGCAGCTGAGCTTCATACATCACACAGTTGCTGAGTTTATGGGGCTAAAGGCATTTTTCATGCAAGATTTTGCTGATTTAAATAAAGGGCTATTGAGGTATGACTTCAGATAGATTTTGACCTCTTTGATATTTCTCCTAGCAGGTACGGTATTAGAAAGGATAAAAATAAAGATGATCTTCAGATTTCAGTAGACAGGCTGTGGGAAAGCCTAAAAACATATGCTTTTGGAACTTTCTCAGATCTACAGATGATGACCCTCAAAGTAGTAAATTTCTTAATTTAGTAATCTGCATTTGATTCAAGGAAGATCTTGATAGATTCTAATGATCACAGGAATTATGCAAATGATTGTGCTGCTCCAGCCATCTATCTGCTTCTTCCAGAGGACACAGCACTAGATAGAAATTCATGATAAATACTGTTGCTCTTAAAATACATGCTGCTGTTGACAGAATTGGATTGTAAACATTAAAACGAAATCACCAAACTTTATATGGAAAGACCATTTGCTCCAGTAACAGACAAATTCCATAATATGAAACAAGCAGCTAGTACTATTTCTTCCATTTCTATGGGGTAACATTTGGAAAAGAAGGAATATATATTCATATAGCTGTAATTTCTGCCAAGAACATAAGAATTTCATTTGTATAGACTAATCATTTGGCAACAAAGAGCAAAACCAAGACCTCATTTATAATTTTAAATGAAGAAAGAGTAAGTTAAAGTGTCTACAAAATGTACGAATAATTTATTGATTCTTTGGAAAATCATTCTGTAATGTAGACACAAACTATATAACAGCAATCAGGAAGGCTCTTCATTTAAATAAGAATTACCAAACTCACTTCCTTCGTAAACAAATAATATAACCTCTCCCAACAGTTCAAAAACAAATTTCTTCTAACACATACTCTACGTGTCATCTTCTCTTTCCTGCCAATTTAAAGCTTATAAAATAAATAAAAAAGGCAGTCTTGGCTATAAAAGTAATGTTTTGGAATGTGCTCCAATACATCTTCTGGCAGGTTAGCTGAAGTATTTCAAGCAAATTTTAAGATTTTGTATGATCTGAAGTCCTGAAGCGTGACAACCCCAAATCGATATCCTTAGAGAATTTTGTCTCTCTAAAAATATGTAGTCAAAACTATATTTCAAACCTTAAATACATTTTTTTTATTTCCCATCTGCTTTTACAATTTAAGCATGTTTTGAAAGACATGCTTTTTCTCCTTCTGTGCTTTCATTTTTTATATTTACTTTTTTTAAGAATACATACCAGCTGAAGTCTTAAAAAAACATTTCAAATGTTTCATTAAACAAAATCCCATGAAGAACCACTGAAAAGCTAAGAATTATCACTAAAATATATATTTGTTACATAATTTTCACAAGTTTCACTTGCATAAGCAAAAAACTCCCCACACCAAATTAACAAATATCACTGCAACACTGACAAGCATGGACAGTTTACACAGGCTCCATCCCTTGGTCACTTCACCAAATAACAACATATTCTCTGTAATTACTACACTCTGAATCTCAACTAACAAGCAATTCCTTCTTTCAAATTAGATATCAAGGTATTAATACTCCTTTCCCCCTCTCCTACATTTTTCTTGACAGTATTTATTGATTTTCTGAAGAAAAAATGTATCAGTGAGAGTCAGCTATTAGGTTTTGACATTTACTACAAAATAACCATAATGCAGTGAAGGTTAACATATATTAACTCTAAAGCCTTATACATCACTGAATTGAGAAGAGATTAACAATTATTTTTCCATGAAGAGTCACGTGGCAAAGGAAAACTCTGGCAAATAATTCCTGGTGCACCTTCCAAATTGAAGCAAAGTATTGTAGAAGACTGACATGTGGCATGAACCAAACTGCCAAGCTCCTGAACTGCTGGATAGGAACTGAAACGTTTCATTCCTTCTTGTGCCCTTCCTTCTTGTCAATGACCCAACCCATTCTCTCTCATTCAGGAATTCTGAATGTGCTACTGCTCATAAAGGAAGCAGACTCCTTGGCAGGAGCTGATAAAGAGCACTCTACAACGATGTGTGCCACAAAGAACTGTCTTTCAAAATAGCTGTGAACCCTCAGCATTGGTGGTGAAATTCAGCCACAGTTGCCTTAATGAAAGCATACATTGTAATATTCTTCCACTCATTTTCAAGAGAACACAATGGCCTCCCATTCTGAGAGTATGCAATAGGAATATGTACTGCCCTTGCTAAGATCAATGGGAGAGGATCCCACTTGTATTCATATTAGAAGATGAAAGTAAGCAGCTGCCACTAAAACAAATAAACAAAAACAGCCCCTAACAAAACCAAAAAGAAATGTAAAAATTTTCTATTTCTGCACTTTCACGTTGTACGAAGAAGGAGTGGATTATGCATCAAGAGATTAGTGCATATATCTATTCAGGGTCAAGAAAAGAGATTTTTCAAAATACGTATATTCAGAGAATGCACAAAATTAGAAAAGGATTAGGGAATACAAAGGAAAGAACAGAAGGGGTTTATGAAGTTATGCTTTGTAGGACTTCTAGGGGAAAAAATACACTTAATAGATCCGTATCACTTTGAGGCTTCATGTTGCTTTAGATTAGAATAAATGAGCCAGATCATGAAACTGGCCACAAATTTTAAAACAAATCTCTTTTGATGTTCATATTTCATACTTTCAAGTAAGCATTAATACCATATTCCCTAAGTGGACTATTTAATATTTTTTCAGTTGGAAAACAGATTTGAAGACAAACTGTTAAGCTTTAGCCAAGAGAATATTTCAATGGTTTAGAACGCATCACATTAAAGATATATTATTTGAAAAAAGCAGATGATAGTGTTTAGATACATGGCAATAGGCTTATACTTAAGGATATTCAAGTAAGATAAAATACAAAGATGCAGATCTGTGTATCTAAACAAGACTGCTTTGTAAAGTTGCAAGCACTGTGATAAAGGGTTTAAAATCTTGTAACCAGAACTACCAGATGCCTTAAACGGTAATCACAGGTTTTGTGTACTGTAATCCGAACAACCTTACAGCTCTGAGCTTTAACTGGGGAATTGCCTAAGCCTACCTTAACATGTTTACCTTACCTCTAAGCCTAGAATTAACTCATTTTCTAGTAGTAGGTTTTGGAATAGCTCAGTGATAACATTCTCAAAGAATTCTTGCAATTCTGTAATCCTATTTGAAGATGTGATCTTGCTCAGATTCTCATTTTGACCTCTCCCTGTAATGAACAGGAAACCAGCCTTCAAGAATGAAGTTTAATATTCACGATTACTTAATGAAATAATTTATTCCTTTTAATGAAGTGGAAGAGAATCAAAGCCTGTACATCTCCTTGGACTATGTAGCACTAAGTATTGGTTCACTTTAGTATTAAAATTATCACTATAATCCAATGCACCAAAGTTTAAAATTCTACCACGTTTGAATCAAACTAGATGTGTTTTGACAATGAGGAATATCTAGGAGTAACAAGAGAATAGGGAAGAACTTGAATTGCCATAGGGTGATGAAAATTGAAGATACCCAAATTAAATTATCATGCTCCAAATCAGTTGATTGTATGCTGACTTTTAGCCTTCAAAAATATTGTCATAAAAAGAACACCTAGCATTGCCTAAATGCTACTTTTAAAATGCTAGCTACTTAATCCTTGAAGTACAGCTGGGTGGTAAATACAGCAGCATTTTAATAGATACAGGTCAAAGCTTGCGCCAAGTTGGAAATTTCTTTAGTTCACTGCAGTTCACCAGAGTTCAGAGAATAGAGTGAACAAAGAAAGAGTGTTTTAAAAGTCTGATCACATGGGACAAAAACAAAGTAATGTTTAATTCAAATAAAGCATATATGCTAGCTATTTATTATTTACTAGTATCTTGTTCAAATGATGTTGGAGTGATCTTACTTATGTGTCTTCCCTGAAGAACAAAAGCTGCAAATTTTCTGAGTGTCTAGGCCCTTATTTTTGTCAGTATAACAGCATCCAAAGTCAAATTTTTAGTTGTATTAAAATGCAAAGGAAATAACTCAATATTCATGAACTATACTATGGAAAAGTTTACTTAAAGATCTAGTATTTGTATAGCTCCAAGAAATAAGGTATGAAAGGTAGGAATGAGGAAATGAAAGGTAGGCTATCAAGCTGGCTCATTTTAAGGAGAGTACAGAGACAGAAGTTTGAAATGGAGTCCATTTCTCCAAGTTCCCCTAGACTCAAATCAATCTTCCCTATCACCTTCCCTCGACAAAGAAGTCTTGCAACATATTGCACAGGCAGCAAAATCCAAACCAGGACACTATAAAGCCAAATTCATTATTCAGTCATATATTAAGCAATTACGGTTAACAGCAACACATACAAGGATTACATTGCAACTTATCTTCTAGTTGTAGTAGATTGAGTGTCCCCCAAAAGCACTAAAGAATAGGCAAAAATATGACCCTTCAGCAAACAGATTTTTTTAAGTTACTGTTTTGAAATGCTTCTGTTTGCTTAAACTCCAGTAATTTGGAAATGTTAACTTTTGCTATTTTTTTTTTAAAGCTTGTTTATAAAATCCCATGTCTTGTCAAAAAGTATTATTTTTTTTTCATTTCTCTTACACAGATTTACAGTTCCCACATTTTGGAAGGATACTCCGTGCTTTCCACAGCTACCACAGTCCCTATTCAGTGGATATGCCTGTTTTTGGAAGAAAGATTTGACTTCAAGGATAGGCATGTGCACGTAGATTCAGAATTCCTAACACTTCAAAAAAACCCATTCATTAGATTTTGAAGAAAAATCACTGAATCCCTAGAAGTAAAGCAGTTTTAGCCTATAATTTGGAAAAGCTAACTAGAAAGACAGTGAAAAAGGATCTGTTTCTTACTGCTGTAACCTGGCTCCTTACAAAGAGAAATAGTTTAAGCTCACAGCTCTGAACATGATATAGCAGTAGAAATATGACATCACTGATATTTCAGGAAGAAGCTTAATTCTAGAAATTTCCTGTCAACAACAATTAAAAAAAAGAAATTACATGGCCTGAACTTTTAACAGAGTTTAAAGATAAGCGAATGACTCATGAAAATATTATGAAATATATGCAGAGTTATCAAGAACATGATTTTAACGAAGCATGGAGAAAAATCAGACTGTTTTGGATAATCCAGACACATGGAAAGAAAGAATTCATGAAAGGCTAACTGAATTTTGTCCTTGCTTTCTTTGAAAGCAGTGTATTCCTCTATAAAGTGACTACCAAACAAGCCTCATTAGTTTAGTCATTGAAATAACTTTGGAATCAAGTATTTTAAACAGTTTTTGCATTCCGAAATAATAAGTATTTAAAGTATTTATGGGTTTTCCTACTGTTTTGTGTCTTCATTTGAAAGTTTCTCTGATAAAAATATGCATATCACAGTGTTAAATGACATTCGACCCCTTCTCTGACATCAAGTTGTGTGATGAAAAATGCTCTTGAAAATATTTGAGTCTAGATACAGGAAGATGACTAAACTGCTAAGCTTTTGTCTTCTGAAAATTTCCCATCGCTGCCAAAGCTGGTGAAGCTACTCTGGTGGTTACAATGGTGGGAGCACTACCATAGAAGAAGTTCCCAGTATCTGCAAGCATTCTCACTGAGTTCTATCTACCTCCAGCAAATCTGTGTTCCTGCCTTTAGAAAATAGATGGCCACGCATTCCTTGTCATCTTTGCCCTTCCTCTGACAGATCTTAATGTTGGGAAGCTTCACAGAAATGGAAAACAGACAAGGACAAAAAACAAATTTGTTTAGCAAGGCATACAGCAGGCTTACTGTACTACCACCCCCCTTCCAACATTTAAAGAATGCAACTATCTTCTTTTTTTCCTTTCCCATGTAGCTTGAGAATTACATCCAAGACAGTATGAAGAAAGAAATGGTAGAGATCCAGCAAACTGCAGTGCAGAACCAGACTGCAGTAATGATTGAAATAGGCACAAACTTACTAAATCAAACAGCTGAGCAGACCCGCAAATTAACAGATGTTGAAGCACAAGTAAGTAAAGAATTTCAAACTAAAAATGCTTCTGCTTCCCAAATGCCTGTAACTATATTTAACACAGTTCAGTGTTACATCACACAGTTCAACAATTAAAACTCAACCATTATGTAAAAATGTGAGAAAAAAAAAAAAAAAAAAAAAACATGTACCCTGTGTGGATACGTTTGTCTATGCAAGTGGAAATGCTGCTTTGTGTTTGAGTATCACCACTGTGGTTAAATTGCCTGGACTAACAGGTTATTGTTACTGGGTATTTTGGTTATTGCCAAACTCTGGGCTTGCAACTGTGCCTAAGGAGTCTCAGCACCATTGTTTTTCTGATCCTTTGAAAGTCACAATCACACTCCAATAAAAGGTCCTTGTTTTCCCAGTGCAAACTCCTGTACATCTGCTACTTCTTCTCCTGTACCCTAACAGTAATTAGGAATGATATCTTCACCTCCGGTAGACATATGTGTGGAGTTGGTGATGCTGTTATCCAGGTAGCTGGGAAAAGCCCACAGCTCAGGAAACTCCTGCACAGTTGCAGAGGCTGCACTGACACCAGCAGGGAGCTGGAGGGAAATCTGTAGGACATGTGGGTTCCTTAAATTTGCTGGGGATAAAAGTGTTTTTTTTGTTTGTTTGTGCAATAACAGCAATTCATTAGTGTAGCCATAGTATATATATTTTTTTTTTCCAAAAATGCTCTAAGCCTAAACCTTTTGGTATCTCTTTTCATTATACTTTGAAAATATTTCATCTTCTCATTCACATGCCAGGAGTTGGACATGATGATCCTTGTGGGTCCCATCCAACGTGGGATCTTCTACGATTATCATCAACAACTCTACCCAGCTTAAGAAAAGAAAACATTTGGTAACATGAAAGGCTTCTGTTATGGAAGGATTTGAAGTATGTCTAACAAGACAATAGTTACATCCATCTTCAAAGATAATGTTCTTTATACTACTAGTGTAGGTTTAAGTATACACTTTGGTAACGGTATGCTTTTATACAACTCTTGTTGCATAGCTCTTCATCACTCATCTTTCCCCACCAAATCTTAGCAAACAGAGTTCCTTCCCACTCTGCCTTTGTTCCTTTTTCTAAACTTTTTTTTTGTTTAAATTTTCTTTTGTATTAAAAAAAAATTCTTATCAATAAAAATGTGTCTTTTTAAAGAGTGTTTTTGGAAATGCTATGAGTGGAGTAACAGATCAATTTCCAAACCATTCCCGGCACAATGCACTACACTATTCTTATTTAACAGAGAGATGAACCAACCAACCAGAGATGAATCAAAAAAAATATATAACTAGCTGGCAGCTACTGGAAAACTATATTCAAGTACACTTGCCTACAGTGTGTTAATTTCTAAACAATTTCAAACAACAAAAAAATTAAAAGATTTGTCTTCAATTATTACTTTAATTGAAAAGTATTAACTAAATAAGTCACTATGTAAAATACAATGCAAGTTTTTGTCATGTTCTACTTATATATAAGGTAAGGACAAATCTAATCAATGTAGAATGGTGTGTATTTGTAGTTTTGCTAACACAGTAGCAATGTTCAGATATATGGACAATTCCCAGACAAGTGAATATAGTGTGTAGCACGTAATACATTATGCAAGTAGCACATAAAACCTACAATGCTTGCTAGACATTTTACTATCTGTGGAGTTCATCCGATGAACACAAATATACTTTTAAACCTAACATAAGCCTTTGTGCATTCTTTAATAAACTGGTAGATCATAGTTCACAGATGTGAATTCAACTTTTAACTGTATTAAGCAGCCAAGTATTTTGCACACGTTGAGAGAATGTATTTATTCACAGTAATGACTTTGTGGAAATTATTCAGTTATTTTCTGCTTAGAGGAAGAAAATCATCACTGACTTTCCTTCTCTGCTAGAAATTACTGGTGGCTGGGTGAAGGTCTTAATTAACAACATAAGGAAATTAACCGAACAATTGCTCTCTCAAGGACACTTTTTTGGCAATAATTTTCAGTTACAGTTAATTGTGAAATCATGTCCTGAATGACTCTTTAACATGAAGGACATGAGTAATCAATTCTTCCTGCCAATGAAAGCCAAATTCTACAGAATTAAACAAGCTTTTGTAAAACAATGAGAAAATATTTCTAGAAAACATGCCTCAAAGTAATGCAATCTAGTGCAAAACAGAAGTACTTTCCATGTTTCCTAATTGCTTCATTTAAAGGCACAAATAAATGTAGACAGTAAACAATCCATTTACAAAAGGTGATATTAAAATTTAAGGAATTAGTTGACAAGCATGGCCACGTGCTAAACACTTTAAAATATAATTTGGAATTAAGGAAAATAGCTAAAAGTGAACTAGTGGTTTTAGAGGACTGGGCCAAGATTTCAACTAGTGAGAGATACGCAAAGTGCTTTCTTTCTACAATAAGTGGATAAAACAACTCATATTATTTTTTGATTAACAACCAAAATAGTTCCAGTAATGAAACAAGAGCATTATAACAGAAGGGAAGGTATAACAGCAAAACTAACGTAGACAGTAACTCTCAATCATTGGTCAGAAATGCAGCATATTTCTGAAATACTCCCAGTGATAAATGGTAGTGGAACAACAAAATGAGTGGAAACCTCTGTATTCTTCATTCTAATACTGAGAGCATTTGTACTCAAATGTTCAAAAAATAACTTTTGCCTTAAGTTTATGCATGACTTCACAACATAAAGAAATTACAATTGGTTTAAAAGATGTATCTTGATTTTCAAATACTTTTATATATTTTATTTAGGTACTAAACCAGACAACCAGACTTGAACTTCAGCTTTTGGAACATTCCCTTTCAACAAATAAATTAGAAAGACAGATTTCTGTTCAGACCAACGAGATAACTAAATTACAAGAAAAAAACAGGTAAGCAGCCTATCAATATGATAAAGTACTATTCCTTCATGTACTTTTAGAAGCGCTTAGGTGCTTTTACTGGTTTTAAAACTATATTTATGGTGTTGCTTTTTTTTTTATATATAATTTCAATGTGGAAATTTTAATTTTTCTTACTGAAATTGTGACATTTAAAAAAATTGTTTTTAAAATTGCAAAATTCAGATTAAATTTGTCGATTCTCATTTCTCAGTTAAATTCTTATTTTTATATTACTCTTCTATACAACTGCATCAGCTTTCTGTTGTGGGAGGAACATCAGTAAATTCACTTGTTTCAGATACAATTCTACTTTTATGCAAAGTACTTGAAGACAAAATTTGTGGTTATGTTCCATAGAGGGGAAAAAATTGCGTGTTTCGTTAAATGACATTTCTATCACAGTTCAAGAATTTTCCGTAGAACTGAAAGCCTAATTTTGTGACAACTGAAGCTAATCTAAAAATCAGAAATGCTTGTACTAAGACAAGAGTACTGGTGATTATCCTCACTAAGAGAAACACGTGAATTTTCAATCATGTCAATTCCCTGAGTCAGTTTACTTCCTGGCCTCAAACACCTCTGCTGTGCAAAGAGAAGTGAAGAGAAAAACAGATTGTAGCAGCCCTAATATTTCATTAGTTTATTACCAGAGAAATACTTTATAAAGTTTTGTTCCATGATACAAGTTTTCCATGTTGCCCTTAGCATCCATTAGATAACCTAATTAGACACTATATTGTACAGTGATTCTGTGGTAATAATGTAAAAAATATTATATATATTAATATTATATTTGCATGAAAGTAAGAAATTGTGTCAAAACAGTTCCTCTTATGAATACAATAAATCTATTTCCGTGATTTGTTTCTTACTGGCATACAGTAGTAGCAGTGGACTTCTTTGGGAGAAAGATCCTGCGGTTTTACTTAGTTAAAATAAATTTAACAAGAAGTGTGAGAAGATATATTTTTCAGATACTAGAAAAGCCAGGAAATAAAGCCTGAAACTTGTCTTATTGCTAGGCTTTTCACAGAAGCTTCCTTCACTCAGCTATGCTCACAATAAAGGTCATACACTATGCAAGGCCTAGAGAATCACGCTGGTTGTGTTCTCTTTATACAACATTCTTCATTACCTGAAGTACTTTTTGTGAGGAACTTAAGATTAAAAACTTTTAAAGTACACAGGTATCTTACACTAATTTGGGTCATGGCCACAGTCTTTTGCTCATCTGCTCAGAAAAGTCAACTACTACTCATATGCAAGTTCCAAACTACACTAAACTATGTGTAGTTTTCAGAACTATCAGTTCTACTACCAGTATCTAACTACTGCTCTTACCTATTTTAGTACTCAGCTGTTGTCCAAAGGCTTATGCTTTTTTTTTCGTTTTTTTTTTGATTAGGTTTGAATATCATATCACCAGGGTCTTATTTTACTTTTGTCAATAAACAATTTAGGTTGAAATGTAAAATGAAAAATAACAATGTTTTTTTCCTTCAAAGTCAATGTTTTTCAATGAGAACCACATGTACAAAGTGCTTTTTATTTTTAAAAATTTAAAATAAAAAATATCACAGGAAATGTCTTGACATTTTGGTTCAGTACTTTACTTCATTTATATATGCTCCACAAAGGTTTTATTTACCTGCTTAATAACAACAGGCATCCTTATGTAATGTAAAGTAAATACTGAATTTTAAAATCTGAATGGTTTTTGTGTTGAACTCAGTAGACTTTAGGTTACCCTATAAACTCCACGTAAACACAAAAGCATTATTTATCACCTAAGAAAAGATGATCTGACATTTGAGCTCATCTGCCTGAAATACAATTAAAAGGTTCAGGAGTTTTTTCAATAACAGTAAGGGCTATTAGGCAAACTTCTCCCTTCTGGCTATGCATCTTTTAATGTTAGCTCTGTCTGCACCAGAACCAATGCAATAACTTTCCTCCTTAATCACCCATTCAGGCCAGCTCCCACACTGGAGATGGATAAGAAACTATTCGCATTTTTCCAGGTCTTAACATTATAATATATATTATATATATTGCGTATTAAGAATAACATATATTGTTATACATAAACACTAAAAATAAATTTTTATAATTACATAATTGTATTTAATGTCTTTAAATAAATATAATAGTTATTGTAATACATGATATTTGAAAAATTTAAAGGTTCATCTTTAAATTGTTTTTGTCTTTTAATAAGATAAAAACATACAATCCTTCTCTATTACGCCTAATCTCTGAGAGAATGGTATTCAAGACACTTCATGGTCACAAGCAGCTGTTACTTTGGGTCTACAATCTTTTTATACTGATTCTTCCCGTACTACTAGAACTACCATCCATTTTTTTCAGGACTAAACAATATATTTCATTTCATAATGTTGAATTAAGACCCAACTGATACACTTCAAAATCTTATCATTCAACTGTACTAGATAGTATTGTTTATTTATGTACTAATTAGTTCTGTAACAAATTAAAGCATATTTGCAACAGGCTTAATACTCTTTACATCAGCTCAGAATTGTTTCCTGAGGTCCTAATTGTAATCTTTTATTTAGCTTTCTAGAAAAAAGAGTTCTTGAGATGGAAGACAAGCATACGCTTCAGCTGAAGTCAATAAAAGATGAAAAAGATCAGCTTCAAGTCCTAGTAGCCAGACAGAATTCCATTATAGAAGAACTAGAAAAGCAGTTAGTTACAGCTACAGTAAACAACTCCGTTCTGCAAAAACAGCAACATGATTTGATGGAGACCGTTCATAACTTACTTACTATGATATCTACACCAAACTGTAAGTGAAAGCACTCAGACATCATTTGAGTGACCTTCCCTAGCTTGTGTACAATACAAACACAGCTTAACGACCAGTTTTTCCATACTTCTGTTTCTCAGAAACTGTATTTTCTTGCCTTAAATTCTGCATCTGAGTTAACTGATCTATTTTTTTCTGGGAAAAAAAACAACAAAAAAAAAATTATATGGTTTGTTTTCATTATCTTGCTCATCTTCTGTGATTTATATCCTTATGCCTAACTCAGTTCAACAAACTGCAGCTATGCCAAATATCATTCATCTCACATGGCATTCATTCATCTGGCAGTGCACTTCTACTTGACCACATATCTAGGCTAAAACACATGATACAGGCTTGTAGCTTTTATTCCTGGCTCTCAAATACTGGTTTTGCTGCCTCTCACTGTTCAATGTATGTAGAATTGATCAAAGAAAGGACAATATATAATGGTTAAAGGCAAAAGATCACAGAAAGAAGCAGCCCTGAGTAGTAGAACCTCCAGGCTTACAGCGAAGCTTCCCTATTCATCCTAAAAACCACTCAGCGTAATAAATTTTATAGGCAATAACCTCACTCCTCATATGCTTGGCAAGCAACCTTCGCTGCAGCAAAGCATAGCTTCCACATTTATGCAGGTTCACATCCTCCATTAAAAACCACAAAAGCTATGGTTTGTGAAAGTTATGGATAAATGTTAAACATATGAACAAATTTCTTACTTCATGTCTGATATGGAACTCTGACAAATTTAGAAGTTAGAGATGTGCTATATAAGAGTAACGAATCTATCATGCTTGCCTGTAAAGCTATCTGGGCCAGAAATCCACAAGCACATAAGAACCTCTAAAAAAAAGGAATTTAAAATTAAATACCAGGGAATTTTTAAAATAGTTATTACAGCTTAAAAGACAGTATTAATGGACTACACTGCATTACTCTAGTTGGATCATAAAAGGAAAAGAGTGTTTGAAAGTACTCATTTTAAAAAGTCCTTTAATTTAAATCCTCACTTTAAGAAGGCCTTAGTAATATGATGTTGTAGGTGTTTGTGAAATCAGTGGTGAAATCCCATGGTTTTTTTTTTTTGTTTTTTTTTTTTTTTTCTGTATGTGTGTTAATAAC